>CM057462.1:126071233-126173733 GCA_030035585.1 Dugong dugon | reverse complement strand
TTCTTTGTTAATAGAAGCAATACCCTTTTTATGTCTGGATTCAAGTCTCTTGTCTACTAGTCATGCAACTTTCATACATTTCAAAGAAGGGACTTTGAATGAATGACAACCAAAGGCTGGAGTTTCCTACATGCTCCTGTGTTTGTGTTCGTACAGAGTATTTATGCAATATTCTTTGACTTGGCTATCTGTGATTCTTGGCCATTTCCGTTGCACCTATAATTTTTAGATTAATGGTTATAATTTTGGTAAGGCATACATGAAAAGTTACATGTTCATGCTTGAAAGGAGGATCATTAAATATTCATTATTACCACTCAAATTAGTTGCCATGCTCTATATAACAGTTACCGGTTATCATTTCACTAGTTTAGATTCTGCATTAAGTGAACAGCAATATATAGCTCATAGCAGTAGAGGAGTTTTTTGTTGGGGAACGGGGAGAGAAATGATTTTAAAACCCGTTTGATGTATTTACGTTGACAAATTATTTAAAGGAATTACTGCTTTGTCAATAAACATGTTTATATGTTGGAATAGGATTGTAGCTGGATTTACTTCTAGGTGTTTAATTACTCTATGATTGTGAAAAACAGTGCCTCTTCAAATAGTTGCGAGGAAAAAAATTGAAAATATAAAGGTTGGGATGTTTTAGTCTTTTGCAGACATCCAGCCTTGCCAAGAAAAAGCACTTTACATTTTTGTAATCAGGCATTGAAATCTTGCTTTCTTCAGCGAAACTAGGTTGTATAATTTCTTAGTTTTTTTCCATCTGGCAACAAATCTATCCTTAAGAAATTAAAAAGAAAAAACCGAAAAGTAAAACAAGAAATGGATTTTTATAAGTGTTGTGGATGAATATGTATTGAGATCATGTCTCCTCAAATTGATTTTGGAAAAATGTGGAGTGAAAATAAAAAATACAAATATATTTTACTGTAAAAACAATTTTCTCTTTTCTTCCACATACTTTGGTATGCCAGTTCAGTTATGTGACGACAGTAAGACAGCCACCTATTTTTTTTTATTACATACATGAATCATTCTATACTCTCAGTAATTTAAATTGGTTCTTTTCCCATAGAAAATAACCATAAGTTTGATTCTGATCTCATCTAACTTTAGAGCTGCCTGCCTTAAAAGAGTCAAATTGTAGCTGATGAACACATTTTGCATTTTTCTACATTGCATCTGGACGCTTCATAACGATGGTTTATTTTATTTTTTTTCTACACAGAGGAGAGGAAAAATATATAGGTCCATGAATCAATCTAGATAATGGGGGAGGCTGAATGTAATAAATAATACAGTAACAACCCTAAACTAATGAGCTGTTGCTAAGGTACATTTCATAGGCTCATCCTCTATATAAAAAGTCACTAATAATCCCTTGGTGTAATCAGATGATAAAGCGTTGCCATAAGGCAACACCTGTGCAATTAGAACTGCAGATTCTTTTGCACGTTTCATTAATTTCAGGATTTTGTAAAGGCACAATGACTACACTAATAATCTAGTCTGCTTGACTCCATGTCTACCGGAAACAAAGTGTCTAATTAGGTAAAGGTAATTAATTAGAGATAAATGGAGCTAATCAGGCTCAGTTAACACTAATTCTCTGAATTAAGACATTTTGGGACACCTACTATCCTGCTGACTTTGATATTTTGCATTAAGAATAGGTTCTAGAGGAGTCAGAAAATACTGGCATTTGAGAATTGAGCAGTCTTTTGATGGCATATTTAGACATCTGGAGCTAAAGGAGAGTGTTCTTTCATATTGTGCTATTTCACCACCTTTCTACTGCTGCTTAAAGAATTCACTTTGTAGTTATTCCAATCTGTACTGGTCTCCATATAAATTTTAATAACCTTTACTATCATTTTTATTATCTGCTGAGCCCACCAGTGGAAGAAAATCACAAGTTGTTCTATCTGTTAAATAAAGACTTGTTACATTAAGGAAATGTCAAGACTCATCAGCCTATATCCTAAAATTCTGATCCTTTAAAGAGAACAAACACCTAAAATTCTGATCCTTTAATTCTGATTCTTTAAAGAGAACAAGCCTCTGCTTTGCAGCTTTGGACTGAAAATTCAGTGATGTAAGGAAGGAGCATGGCCTTTGAAGTCAAAAGATCTGAATTCAAATCCCTGCTCTGTTGCTTATTAAATGAATAATCTTAGGTAAGTAGTTTGATCCTTCTGAGTCCCCTTGGTTATAAAATGGAAATAATAAACTAGTATTTACAAAGGTGTCATGAACATTGATTGAGGTAACTATATGTAAAGGTTGGTTATTATTACCCATTAGACTGGGATTGAACACATAACGTAGCACCATATCTTGATGGACTACAAGACTGTCAAAATATTACATTTTTATCTCAACCCCATGATAATCTTGGGGCTACATTTATAAATGAAGCAAGGGAGAGACTAAGAATTTTCTCCAATATACTCAGAAAAAAAAAAATCCCTCTAAATTTTCTTTGAGAATGTGAATTTCTCTGCCTTGTTTTTCTGCATTGATATAATCAGCCATCATGGCAAGTTCTTCTACAGTCCATGAGGACTGGACAGTTTGCCCCAGAATTGAACTGTTGAATGTGGCTTAATATGAAGTGGACTTTTGAATCTTTCTTCTACAATCTCTCTGAAATATACCCCTTCCTCTTTCTGGTCTTTTTCCTAACTTACCTTGACTACCTCTAGATTGCTTTAATAGTCTCCTAACTAGTATCCCTGATTTTATTTCTTTCTCCTGTAATTCAGTGTCAACAAATTAATCTTCCTCAGGGAATACTTTTCTTATTCTCTCTCATCAAAACTGTAAGAAAATTCCTCATTAAACCAAGACTCTATCATGCAGGCAATCAAAGCGTCAATATCTAGTCCCATATTATTTATTCAGCCTCATTTCCTGTTGACCTCCCCTGCCAATGGAGCCTTTTATTCCAGGCAAGCCAGCCTTATTATTCTTCACCACACTCAACTTTCCTTTTATGCTTTGTCCCCACCTGGAGGCCTCACTTCTCTTCTTTCAAGGCCTATTTAAAATGCTGCCTTCTCCCTGAGGCTGGCCCTGACATCAGCCTACCAAGAACATTCTCATCTCTGAAGGCTCACGATGTCTCTCAGTGGCACCACACGTAGGCTCCAACAGTCTGTGGTCTGATGATCCTGCTTGCCTTGCCTTTCCAACACCAATAAGACGTCAGGAGCCATTTCCTATACTCCTGTGTACTTTGCCTTGCTTATCACCCTGTACCCCCAAATCCCGACATTCACAGAGTATGGCCCCCAAGGGGATGCGACAAAACTACACGTGTATAGCTTACCTGTGAGGTGTGGCTTGGCCTGGTCCTCGGGTAGTCAGGTCTACATGACTTCTGGTAGTAACTTTGGGGCTTCTTGCCCACCTTTGAACAGTGAGTCCTGGGCTGGTCCTTCATGTTTGGAAACAAGATTGCCTTGAGAAGTGGCCTTCTGTATGTCCCTGAGATTGTTCCTGACTTAGAATTATTAGACTTTTATGACATACAATGGAGGAATGCTAGGAAGTGACCGGTAGTGTTTCTTGACAATTAGAATGTCTAACAAGCAATGGTGCTACTTTCCCAGCAAGCATTTTCAGAATGGGCTGGGAAGTCATGGGCTGCACTGGCATTCCAATAGAGACCTTTCATGGAGCTTCTTAGTGAATACTCTTCACAGGAGGTTTTCCATGAAGGGTCTAGCCAAAGAAACTGAAACTCATATGCACTAGATGTCCAGGTTGACTGGTTGTGGTAGTTGCAAGAATGTCCACGTTTTTTTTCCCTTCCTTGTGTCTTTGCCCTTTGGTGGCATTCTCCCACACTGATTCTGGGCTTAGCCATGTGACTTTTTTTGGTCAATGAGACAGTAGCAAGAATACCACAGGCAGAGACTTGAAAAATGCTTAGGTATTGGGACTTGCTCTCTTGCTTCTATTAGGACCCTGAGCCAGCCTGTGAATGAGCTCAGGCTAGTCTGTGGAATTATGACAGGTGTGTGGCCCAGTATCCCCTTTGCCCCAGTCAACCTCCAGAAGTAGAGCCACCTAGATGACCCCAGCTGATCACAGATACACAAGTGAATCCAAATGAGAACAACAAAAGACTGACCGACAGAATTATGGGCTAAATAGTTATTAAGTTAAACCTTAAGTTTTGGGATGATTTGCTACGCAGCAATCATAACTTATACACCAGTATAGGCTAACTGTTTCACTGCTTAAACTTGGTAGAAATCCAGAGAACATTAAATGTATGGTCTCCAATGCTGAAAGATAATATTTAAGTAGGAGAGTGATGGTAACTTCACAAGAGAAACGGGGAAGTAAAGAAGAGATTCAGCCTTAGGAAATAAGAAAATGAGTTCAGGTTTTGTCATTTTGGGTTGATATGAATCAAAGTTTGAGTCAGGTCTTCTAGAGAAGTGTTACACTGGAGTAGAATATCTGTATGTAAAGGACAGGAGTCCCTGGATGGTACAAACAGTTAAGCACTTGACTACTAACTGAAAGATTGGTGGTTAGAATCCACCTAGAGGCACCTCAGAAGAAAGGCCTGATGATCTGCTTCTGAAAGGTCACAGCCTTGAAAACCCTATGGAACACAGTTCTGCTCTGTAATGCATGGGGTTGCCATGGGTTGGAATAGATTCCATGGCAACTGGTACTGGTTTTACGTTAGGGACAGATGGCAATGGTGATTCGGTGGTAGAATTCTTACCTTCCTTGCAGGAGACCAGGGTTCAATTCCTGGCCAATGCACCTCATGCACAGCCGCCACCCATCTGTCAGTGGAGACTTGTGTGTTGCTGATACTGAACAAGTTTCAGCGGAGCTTCCAGACTAAGACAGACTAGGAAGAATGGCCTGACGATCTGCTTCCTAAAAATCAGCTAATGAAAACTCTATGGATCACAATGGTCCAATCCACAACCAATCGTGGGGATGGTACAGAATCAGGCAGCATTGTGTTCTGTTGTGCATGGTGTCACCATGAGTTGGGACTGATTCGGTAGCAGCTAAAAACAATAACAGTGTAAGGGACAGCTGAAGTTGTGAGTTGGGATAAGAATGTAGAGAATGAAAGACGGGGATGAAACTCAGTGGAATTCCTACTTTTAGTGGCCTGCTAGAAAAGAGCCACAGTAGTCAGAGAAGGAGGCAGGAGAGGCAGGAGTCACCAAATAATGCAACGGAAGCTCAAGCTGGGGAGAACTGCAAGGATCGAGTGGCCGTCAGAGCCAATCTGACAATAATAACAACTAAAAATTGAAGTACATTTTATAGTTTGCAAAGCCCCTTTACATATATCTATCTCATTTCAATTCAGTGGGTTAGATAGGGTCAAGGTCATTGTTATGCCCATTTGGTAGATGACAAAACAGGCTCAGAGCCCTTTACAAATATCACCAATCTGGTAAGTGGCATTCCAAATGTCTTAAAATCTGTGCTATTTTCACCTACCACTAGACCTGTAGATGAATCTGGCAAGAGGAAAGTTGGCATTGGCAACCTTTAGAGAAGCAGTTTCAGGAGAGCTGGGGGTGATATTGTAGTTGGGGTAGGAGCAATATTGCATGGAGATAATATAATAGGATGTGGGAGGTAAAGAACAGAACTCTGTTAACTAGAAGGGGATGCCAGATTTGAAAGGAGCATAAGGGTGACTGAAGCAAGTTTGTAGATAGAGGGTAAGGAGTCAGTGGAGAAGAAGAGGTGGAACATGCAAGAAAAAGAGAAAGAGGAGCAGTTCCTGAAGTAGTGAGTCCAGTATCTAGAACAGGTGCAAGCGCTTAGACTTGGAGGAGATAAGAGATTAGTGGGAAGGAAGAAAGAATGGAGAGGACAGCAAGAGATTTTGAGGTGGAGACAAGGGAGAGTGAATTAGTTCACATCAGAATCTTCAAATCCCAAGATTGTTTTCACTCCAAGGAGAGCATTTCAGCATCCCAGGAAACACTCGCCATGGATCTGCCTCCATCACCAGATAACTGAAAGATGTCAGAAACTGCCTTCATAAAGCATATTGCCCTTCCTATGCAGAAATATTTAATTCTGTGAGATGGAAAAAAAATTTCTTGGGATAAGGACCCTGCATGACCATATGTGTGTGTGTGTGTGTGTTGGTCAAAAAGAGGTAAGGCAAGAGAAAGGATATGTGGGACCTAGGAGTTTGGGCCCAGGGAGTACGGGGTACTGAAATCAAACTAGTTACTTCATTGCTTTGCCTGGACCCAGGGTTGTCTTGAAGGTAGAGTACATGCTCTCTTCCATGGAGGAGATCCTGATTAAAAAGCACCTTCTTACCCTGTTCTTAGAAATTTACCATCAGGACTTCCTTCCAGTGAGTCAACACTTTTGATTACTGCTTCAGGAGCAGATGATTCTGGTAGAAGTAACCCTCTAAACCTTAGAATTTATTATGTTAATCCCAAGAGCAAGTTTAGTTACATAATGAGAATAAGGACAGATAAAGAACTTGCCTCTGGATGCAAAGAGGATATAGAAGAGAACAGAAATCACCCAAGCCTACTGCACTCCTCATTATCCTACTGCTCATGCAAGAAGTTCTGTGGATTCTCCCAAACCTCTCTCACCTTAGTCCCCACCACCATCACAATCACTCAGTTATTCTTCCAATGCCTGGTACATCATAGGTGCTCAATAAATATATTCATGAATGAATGAATAGCTTTCCAACTGGTCTCTGCCTCCAGGTTTGACCCCTTGCAATCCGTTCTTCAGTGTGCTGCTATGCTAATGATCTTCCTAAAGTCCAGATCTGATCTATTTAAAGTGCTTCATGGCCCCTCATTACTTACAGGATCAAGTCCAAACTACTAAGCTTGGAATACAAGGCCCTTCATGATCCAGCTCTTGTAGCCTCTTGCCATCCCAATCTGGCATGTCACATAAAACCCCACATGTACATGTTGGCACCCATACTCATTCCGGCCATACTGAACTACTAGGTCCATGAACACCTGAGTTGTTTTACCTTATACCCTGCCTGAGTTGTTCTTCCTGGAACACTCTATACCTCATCCTTTGTCCACCTGGTAAATGTCTACATGTCCTGTGAAAGTCAGTTTAAATAAATCCTCCTCAATAAAGTCTTCCATGAGCTCCTAAATCAAGGTATCAATCTCTCCTATGTGTCCTCCCTGTATCTAGCTCTGTTATAGCACCTGGCACAACAGAATGCCATTTATTTGTATACATAAACATCTCCCCACCAGATGATCTTATCCCTGGAAAGCAGGACCATTTATATCTTATTTTTCATTTTAACTTCACACCAGGCATATATCATGCTCTTAAAAAATGTTTATTTAAGAATTTAGGCTGAGACTGCTTAAGGCCAAATTCCCTTCCTTCTCCATTTTCCCAAGAATTGTCCTAGAGATAGAATTATCTCAGTTATTTTCTTTGTAAAACAAGAGCATAATTATGAGTCTCTTTTAGACTGCATAGTTGAATATCTGCCCCAAGAGTGAAACGCTACAAAAGGCCATCAACTTTAGCTCTCTGCCTCTGGAAATGCCTTAAACCCCACGTCCAGTGCCTGGAAGAGTGCAGCAACCACCACCACTCCACCACCCCACCCTCAGTGTTGGGTAGGAGGCAGCTTCTGTTTCTATCATCCCCCTTATGGGGTGCTTTGATGTTTATTTGTATCTGGCCTTGGAGGAGCCGGCAAGTGAGGACCACTGGAAAGATGCACAGTGGCTATGAGGGCCCTACCCATGACATCATTTCTGCTTCCCCTGGTGTTGGAGGCTTCCATTTGCTGAGATATTTCCAAGTTTGCTTCCTTGCAATATAAGTTCAGCCTATTATCAGCTCCACAATCCAGTAAGTTTATAGACACAACTATTTTCTAAAGCTGCCCATCAAGGTGTTTCCAGAATTGAACTTCTATCCTTAAAGACAGCTGTACATTTTCCATTCTCCTCTAAGTTTCCTAAAAGCCAGTAGGCTGCCTTTAGTGTGACCTACATGCTGTAGTGCCTCTTTAGGAACGAGTGCTCCCTCTCCACATTATTCATAGAAACACAGAATCAGCTTTTCAAATGGGAAATCAAGGTAAAAATAGATGAGTGTTGGCAGCTGCTAACATCAGCCTTAGAAGATCCCATTCTGAATTCTCTTCTACTGGGCAGCTGAATTCTTCTTAGATCACAGAGTGAAGTTACCAAAGGGAGCAGATGCCTAGCAACGTAATCAAACCCTGTGCCAGGAGCCAATGCCACTGCTTCCTGAATGGCTTCTGCAGAACCCCATTCTTTCATTCTGGTCTAGTACAGACTTGTTCTTCAGTGAGAAGTAAATGCCTTTCTCACTGGTGTGTATTAATATCCTCAAGGGCCAAGTTTTAAAGGTCAGATAATACCTGGCTCTTGAATCCTGCTGAGGCAACTGAGTCAAGGCTCAAACACTGGATTAGGGCTAGAACGACATTTTGGCTGACTTTGGTTTTACTTTTTTTTTTTGGTCATTCTTGTCAATTATTGTAGGGGATTTGTGACTCAGTTCTACTCTCTGTGAAGTGAATATTCCCACTGAGCTACTGGCTATTTAGCAGGGCCACAGACATCTGGCAGAAACAAAGGCTTTATTTGAAATATTTCTTCACAGGAAAAATACACTGTTTGTAGCACACCAAAAGAGTTTGCATAAGTGTTCTTCTCATCGCCCAGCCCGAGCAAGGGAAAGCAATGTTCTGAGAGAAATTTAACTGCATTGCAGTTGCCAAATATTTAATACTTTAAAGAGGAAGTTCTAAAATTTAATAGTTGATTTTATTATTACTCTTTGGATATAATTAACCAGGGATGCACTTAAACTGTTTTATTCTGGCTATTGAAATGGATTTTATGGTTTACACTGGGGAAAAAAAAATTCTGACAGACCATGGGCCTCTCCCCTGGTGCACATTATTAGAGTCTTTTTAGAGACAAGCAAGCAATTTTGCTGTCATTGGCCTTGTTCAAACAGAGTATGTTTATCTATGCAATGCTCTTGGGAAAGGGTGTCAAAAAAGGATCACCAGTTAGCAGCTGACGTAGCTCTGCACAGGCATCGAAAAAGCTCCTCAAATAGCAAATGAACACATATATTTCATTTTTTATGTGGCTGATAAAATGTTATATCATTAAGTCAAAAGAACATATTTGTCCCATCCAAGTTGAGTTTAGAACTAGCTCTCACTTCTAATACAAATGAGAGCCCTGCAGCTCAACAGAGCGTGCTCCGCTGAAGCCAAACAGCCACTCAGGACTTGAGGGAAAGCAGGTTTTTAAACATTGAACAGCAACTCTTTCTTTAATGGGCTGTCACTGGGATGTCCCTGATCAGCTCCAAGATATTTAAATACCAAGAGGACTACAGATAAAGCTAAGCCTTTTTGAATGTTTAGTTTAACTTGTGTATTGTTTTATCTGAAAAACTAAATTCTTATCTGTTTATCAAATGAAGCATTCATTCATTCACTCAACAAATATGAGCAACAAACAACAAATATATACCAGGTACTATTCTGGGCTCTTAGAAGACCAGTACACAAAACAAACAAGGTGCCTTCCCTCAAGGAATTTACAGTCTGGTGGGGATGGTAAACAAGGAAGCAGAAAATCTAATCACAAATCAGAAGTGCTGTCAAGAAAGGAGAGTCCCTAGGTGCAAAAGGTGAATGCGCTTAGCTGCTAAAGGGAAGGTTGGAGGTTCAAGTCCACCTAGAGGTGCCTGGGAAGAAAGACATGGGGATTTATTTCTGAAAAATCAGCCATTGAAAACCCTATGGTGCCTAGTTCTATTCTGACACACATGGGGTTGCCATGAGTCAGAACTGGCTTGATGGCAAGTGGTTTTTATGAAGGAGGAGATTTAGTGTTGAAGTCAGATAGAACCAAGGCCTCAATTTTCTCGTGTTTAAAATGTGAATATATCTACTTTATAGAATTTCAAGATTAAGTTAAATGAGGCAATGTAGATAAAGTTCTTAATGTGGTGCCTAGTATGAGGTAAGAGATCAATCATATAATTCAATATGTGGGATGTATAGTATATTTGTTGGTGGCTTCAAAATTAGACAAAGTTCTCCCAGGACTAAAGTTCAGCCTTCACATTTTGAGGTGAGACCACAAAGAACCGAGACTAGTCATTCTTGCTGTTTATTTGGAAGAATAAGCATGGCTGTTAACCAATTAGTTTTTTCCTCCAGTATTCACCTGGCATTTTGCTTACAAGGTCTTCCAGCTCCTTTGAATGGCATGGTTATTCTTGGGGCCTTTTCAAGGAACCTTTTACAGTGGAAACTCTCCCTTCTCACTCCAGTATTTATTGGAGGTTTAGATTCTTTTATAAAGTACCTGACTCCTAGTATTCTTTTTCACCTCCTGAGACCTGAGACCTGGAGAGATCCCTGACATGGGATACTCTACTTACTGGAGGTTTATTGACTATTTGCTATGTGTCCAAATTTAATCTTTAAACAGCCTTGTGAGGTGGATATTATTATTTCCATTTTGATTCAGGTGAAGAAACAGAAGCTCAAAGAGGTTAAGTAGATTGCCCAGAGTTTCAAAGTTAAAAAGTGATTTAAAACAAAGCAATGATCTAGACAGAACTTTATCTCAACTATTTTATTAACCCGTTTATTGAGTGCCTGCTATGTTCTAGGCCTGTGCTGGGCTAGGTAGTGATGATACCACATTGAAGGAGACAGACGCGGGTGAAGCAGACAAGGAGACAATTAAGTAAGAAGTTAGAAGTGTGATGATGCTGTGGAGAACAGACACACAGGGCAGTGGGAGCATGTGATGGGGGACCTACAATTGGAGGCTTTTGTGAGGAATAACATTGCAATCCAAAGGGTGATTGTTGTTGTTAGTTGCTGTCAAGTTGATTCCAACTCATGGCAACCCCGTGTGTGTGGAGTAGAACTTCTCCATAGGGTTTTCAAGGCTATGACCTTTCAGAAGCAGATCGTGAGACCTTTCTTCTGAGGTGCCTCTGGGTAAGTTTGAACCACCAACCTTTTGGCTAGTAGTCAAGTGCTTAACTATTTGTGCTACCCAGGGATTCCTTGAGGAGGATTAAACTAGGCAAAAGGATGTTTTAGGGGGTATGGTCACTGGCTGGGAAAGAGGATATCCTTGGCAGATGGAAGAGCATGTATAAAAGACCTGAGGCAGAAAAGATAGTGGTTAAGAGCTCAGCTGCTAATCAAAAAGTCGGCAATTCGAATCCACCATCTGCTCCTTGGAAACACTATGGGGCAGTTCTACTCTGTCCTCTAGGGTCACTATAAGTCAGAATCAACTTCACAGCAATGGGGTCAGGTGTTTTCTAGAAACTACAAAAAGATAATTATGGGAGAGTCTAAAGACCAAGGGAGATGAACACAAGATAAGGCTAAAGAGGAAGGGAAGCGGCCAAATCACATAGACCTAGTAGACTTTGTTAGACATATGGACTTTATCCTAAATTCAAAATGACATCATTAAAGGACTTTAAGCAGGGAAGTGATTTAACCACATTTGAAGTTTTTTAGAAAAATCTTGCTGACTATTTGTGGAGAATAGAGTAGGATGGGGGACAACAAAGGAAGCAGGGAGACTAATCAGGAGGCTATTGCAATAATGATGTTAGTTTGGACCAGGGTGGTGGTGGAGAAGATAGAGAGAAGTGAATGGATTCCAGAGATAGTTAGCAGGTAGACCTATTGATTGATTCATCTGGAATGTTTTCACTTGGAAGTAACAGAAACTTACTTAAAAAATAGACAGAATTTATTGGCTTATGTAACTGCAACCTGTGAAGGTGGAGCTGGGTTCAGGCAATGCTCAAAGAGGTGTCTAGGGAACTGGTTTCGTTTTGACTCTCTTGTCTTTTGCCATGTGCATTTTATGATAAGGAAACTTTGCTCATGTGCATTTTATGATAAGGAAACTTTGCTCATGCTCCCAAGGTGGCTGCCTCTTTGAAAGAGAGAGTATCTTTGCTTCGGCATTTACAGAAGTGTCAAATCTCACTCTGATTGGATCAATTTAAATCTCATGCTCATTTCTGAACCAGTCATTGAGGCCAGGAAGATGGAATGCTCTGACTGACTTAGTTTATGTCAAGTGCTCTGCTCCTAGAGCTGTGGACTGAGATTTCCTGAAACCACGTGGCTTCTCAAATGGGACAGGAGGCTATCGAGATGGAAGAAGGGAGGAATGCACACTGAAAGGCAACCAACAAACATCTTCTCTGTTACTGGATTGGATGTCAGGGTTTAGGGGTAAGAGGGTCAAGGATGATACCCTCCTGATAGTATTGCTCATTAAGGTGGGGAGCATGGAAAGAGAAGCAGGTTTATGGAGGAAGATGATGACCTCAGCCGTGTTTGCAGGGCCTGAGAGACATCCAAGTGGAGATGAACAGCAGGCAGCTGAATTCCTGTTTGCAGTGACCATCCCAGAATAGAGGTCCTGGTTGAAGAAAGAGGTTTATGTGTTGTTGACCTGCCTGATCCCAAAACTTGTGCTCTTAATTAAAGGCAGATTTTACATTATTCTTAAGGACTAACCAGCACAAAGATGAGATAGACTTCATGGTGGTGGCAGTTTGACACTGCTACGAAAAAAATTTCAAGGCTATAACTCCACCTGGACTGTAGTCTGGTCAATTGCCATAGCAACTCTTGGTGGACAGAAAACATTTAATTACACAGTATCTGTATATATCTTACTTAAATAATCATTTTATGCTCACAACTGTTACTTTCTCCATTTTATAGATGAGAAAACTGAGGCATGAGAAGGTGACATGTAAGCTCAGAGAGCTAATGAAGAGTATCCCTGGAGTTTGAACAAAGGCAGTCCGATTCCAGAGTCTGTTTTCTTATTCTCTGTACTTACCATTCTGCTCTCAGCTATAGAAACAGGTGGGGAATTACTAAGATGGTCTCCCCATCAGCAGCTTTTAAAAACAAAACCAGGTGGTTTCACTGATTAATTCTTAGTTCCCACTGGCATGCTGGTTTTTAGGGGTCTGGATTACCTTTCAGTGGGTACAGCCCTATAGGTAAGCATTCCTATTTCTAGTGGTCATCCTAGACCCCAGCAGAGCAAGTGTGGAAAAGGAGTCTTCATTGTCAGAGATATGAAACAGCTGGGTAAACCAGATGGTGGATGCGTAAACTAGGAGTGGGTTTTATGATGGTGGACTCTGGGTCCCTGGAACCTTCTCTGGGTCCCTGGAAACTTCTCTTTCTCATTCTTCCTCATCCTTCCTAAACCACTTTTGACAACACGGCAAAGCTGGGAGAGGCTAAAGAGAGAGTATATGGTTCCCTGACTTTTTCCTTAAGCAAAACAAAAATGATAGTTCTGTACTCCTGTCATTTTGATATATTTGCCTCCTTTTCCCCATTAAACCCGTTACTGTCCAGTCTATTCTGACTTATAGCGACCCTATGAGACTAAGTAGAACTGCCTCACTTAGAATGGATAATTAAGACCTGAGGATAGATGAGTAGTGTATGGGGTCTTAAAAGCTTGCAAGCAGGCATCTAAGATACGTCTATTGGTCCCATCCTGCCTGGAGCAAAGGAGAATGAAGAAAACCAAAGACACAAGGAAAATACTAGTCCAAAGGACTAATGGACCACATGAAGCACAGCCTCCACCAGCCTGAGCCCAGAAGAAATAGTAGGTTCCCGGCTATCATCACGAACCAAACTGACAGATCACAATAGTAGAGGGTCCTGGACGGGGCAGGAGAAAATGTAGAACAAAATTCAAATTCACACAAAAAGACCAGACTTACTGGTCTGACAAAGACTGGAGGAATCCGTGAGCCTATGGCCCCCCGACACCCTGCTAACTAAGAACTGAAGCCATTCCCCAAGTCTGCCTTTCAGCCAAAGATTAGACAGGCCTGTAATGAGGAATGTGCTTCTTAGTTCAATCAAGTATATGAGACTGAATGGGAAACACCTGCCCAGAAGCAAACCTGAGAAAGCAGGAAGGGACAGGAAACTTGGACAAATGGGCACGGGGAATCCAGCGTGTAAAGGGAAGCGGGGAGAGTGCTGACACATTGTGGGGATTGCAACCAATGCCACAAAACAATTTGTGTATACATTTTTGAATGAGAAACTTATTTGTGCTGTAAACTTTCACCTAATGTACAATAAAATTAAAAAAAAAAAAGATAAGAAAAAATGAGCTGAGGGTAAACTCTTTTTTTTTTTGTTAAAATACTTTTTCTACTGAAGCATAATATCCATATCCTTTTTCCCCCTCAATGAATGATTTAAATAAGCAGGGGGAAAAAATGCACACTCTATTAAATAAGTAAATCTCTGAACTACCTACATTATGTAGTGAGGAGATTTTTTTCCCCCTGTATCAGACGTTGATCATAATGGTCAAAATAATCCTCGGCACTTTCTGTAAGCTTGCTCATTATCATTCAATATGTTCAACAGAATTATTAAATTTAAAATAATATGGTGCACCTGGTTGAGATGACAGTGAGAGATTTGGTTTCTTGTCTCTTCGTTAAGGATGAATTCAGCCCAAGGGTGTACTATGAACTTGGCAAATAGCATTATAATAATGAAAGAATATTGCCTATTGGGTAGCAGGAGTTGATGATTAAATTTAAGTGTGTACTGTCCACATAAAACAAATAATGCTTTTTTTTTTACTTTTACTGTGAACATTCATCACTAGAGCTGAAGATGCACAGTTGCTAATTATTGTGTTTTTAACTTGTAATATACTGTAAATTTTGTATAATACTACTGTGACCTTATACAGAATAGAAAAGATGACAGGAGGCCTATAATTATTGTATGGGGAAGGAATGCCTATAATTATCTACTATTTTTAGGACCAGCGTGCATGGCCTCTTAATTTACATAAGCTTTAGACATTCACACATTTTCTATCTTTGCTTGTGGATGATAAATTCTGCTCAAATGAAATCGGAAGACATACCGTTAGATGAGGAGTTAGCCAACTGGGAGCTTGATTACAGTGAACAACACGAGATTTGGTGCCAGCTAAAAAAAGGAGTATTTATTTGGATGGGATTTGTTTAAGGCAAGATTCAAAACATTAAAAAAACAACAACACCGTATTACTATATTGGGGCCTGATAACGTGTGATTATTTTTTAGAGAATTGGTTAAATTATCTTGTGGAAAAGCATTAACCTAACAAAGAGAAAACCTCTAGGATATTTATCACATGGAGGGTGATCCTATGACAGCATGTTCTTATTAGAGATGAATATTTTGTGCTCATTAAGGTTACCCCCTTGAGTGCTCAAGGATGCAAAGTGTGTTTCAGTGAAGAGCTATAGTTCCATTGTTTTGTGAGCACTTGCTTTTGGCTGGGGGGTCCCTCCCATATTAAGGGGCCTCTCTAAAACCCTCAGTCCTGAAAGGGCCTGCATCAGAGCCATTGGACAAAATTGGGAGGTTATCAAGTCAAACACTCCAGGGGTAGTTCTGCAAGAATTGGGGTAATATCAGGGGCCCTTTGGTCTCCTAGTGTGGGATAGCAGGTGGGAAGAGCGTGGATGGCCTTGGGCCTGAGGAGCCCACAGGTGAGCCTCACTTCGAGGAAATTTAGTACACAAGATTCCAAACCCAAACTACAGGCTCAAAACCCAAACTTCCTATTTTATAAAGGGATTTTTCACTGTAAAAATAATTAAAAGTGACTTCCCAAAAAGTAGCAAATTTTCTTGCGGCACATAAAATGTGGCTGTTTTTTTGTTTCGTTTTATTTGCTTTTTGGAAAATGGCTATTACATTAGCTTACTGGAAATAGCAAATGAGCAATTACAATTTCAAAGACTGCATACAACTTAAAAAATATCCTGAGAAATATAGCTTCTCCCATAATCCCCTCCACTATTTTAAAACCTAAGGCATAACAGAAAAGCAAGTTAAAAGTTTTGATTAGCTAAGTGATTGATCAGGGTTTTTAATATTCCTGTAATACATAATTTTTTATGGTCAGGAGACTTCAGGATATTTAGATATGCACCATGTCAAGGACTGAGATCCTATACACACCTGGGGTTGTTGTTGTTTTGTTAATTGCCATTGAGTCAGCTCCATCTCAAGGTGACCTTATATAAAACAGAAGGACATTGCCTGGTCCTGTCCATCTTCACGATCTTTGGTATGTTTGAGTCCATTGTTGGGTTATTGTGTGCATTGACAGACTTGGGGTAGTTGATCTATAATTTTTTCAGTATGTATCTCTTTAAAAGATAAGGACACTTCAAAAACATAATCACGATACCAATGTTACACCTAAAAATATTAAAAATTCCTTAATAGCATCAAAAATCCAGTCAGTGTTCAGATTTCTCTAATAGTCTTGTAATTTATTTGGTTTGTTTGCATTTTTAAAAATTTGGTTTGTTTGAATCAGGATCCACCTATTGCATTTGGTTGGTACATCTCTTCAGTCTCTTAATCTATAAGTACCTCTTCCTGTTCTTTTAATTCTTTGTAATTTATGTGTTGAAGTAGTGCATTCATTTGTCTCGTAGAGTTCCCCACATTCTGGATTTTACTAACTGCATTCTTGTGGTATCATCTAACATACTCCTCTTTCTTTGAGTCAGTAGTTAGACCAGGCTTGGTTTCTTGACAAGAATGCTTCATAGGGGGAATTGTGTTCTTCTCTCAGGAGGTTCATAACACCCGGTTATCTCTCTTTTTGTGATGTTAGCAGCCATTGATGATCATAGTTTAAATTCATTATTTTATTGGGAATTGCAAAATGGTGATAACTTTATCATTTTATTCTCATTTTTCTAGCTAGAATCCTTCTAGAGTAAGAAACTATATAGCAAGAAACCTTCCTTCACTGACTGCTTGGCTATCTAGGGTATGACTGGTTTAACCAAAATTCCATTTGCAAGCTTCTCTTCCTATTTGATAGAGCACCTTGGATTTGTAGTAGATGTAGAAATCTTAATGAGCTTTCCACTGAAAACCCATTCTGGACTGTAGAGATAAGTTGAGTGAATAAATCCCTTCCACACCCCCAGATAAGCTTATATAGCTATTTTTCTTGGGGATAATGAATCCAAACCCACTTCAAAATTTATTTGCCATCATTCATACTTTTGAAATGACAATATTTACTTTTTTGTCCGATATGAGAGTTGTTTTCATACCTACCTGTCTTATCCCCTTTACTGGATGTAAATAATTCAAGGGAAAGATCTATGTCTGATTTTTCATTATTTTTTTAATCCTTCATACCAACCTACTGCTTGCCACATAGTAAGAGTTCAATAATTGTATGTTGACTGAAAGAACAAATAAATGAATGACGAAGGCTTGGGGGAAGCATTGTTAGAGCCTTGCTGTTGAGGTGATCAGCTGCAGTGTGGTCTGGCAGAAAATACATTTGCCTGGGACTCAATTGGGCTCAAAATCAAATGTCTTCTACTTTTTGTTCTTGAAAAAACCCTTTTTCTCTGTCACAAGTTTCTGGTCTATAAGTTAGCACCTGCCTTACCACTTTCACAGGTTTACTGTGTGGATCCCGTGATCCAGCTGGAAGCTGTGGTTAAGGGCAAGGACTTGGTAGTCAAGCAGAGATCAGGCGAAGGGTGCACAGTATCACCCTCATCTATAAAATAAGAATAACAACACCTGCCTCTCAGGGCTGTGCGAAGTATGAATGCATGTTAAATAAGCCTCCAGTAAAAGGTTAGTGCTATTTTTATGTAAGCATGTTTTGGTAAATTAGAAATGCTATGCAAATTTATTATTATTACAAAAGCAATGTTTTCCATGATCCATATATTCTTGGTCTTTATAAGCTGGGTTTTTCTTTTCCTGCTTCAAAGTGCTTTAGAAGTGATTAAAAAGATGAAACTACTGGCTTAGTCCTCACCAACTGAGGATCGTTGTCACTGTCAAGAAGCCAGTCTGGTTTGACTTGCTTTCTCTGGCCCTGGCACTGGCTGAAGAGCTGGCTAGAGGAAAGGCCCTGGATGAAAGATATCCTGGCAAGGAGAACATTAACACCCACTCTTGAGCCAGAAAGTAGGTGTTAATGTCTCTAGCTGGACTCCTAGCTGTGGAGATATTTAATACTTTCCTAGGATCCAGGAACCAGGCACCCTCTCTTTAAACTAATTTGGCAGGTGAAAGGGAGAGCCAGGGTTTCCAGTTGGATAGTTAAAGAAGTATAGAAAGCTCTGTGCCACAAAAAGACAGAAGTCAGTTATCATTCTATCAAATGGAAAAGAGGGCTTCTTTATTGGGATGTTGGGGGAGTGACTCAGTGGAACTTTTCCCAACATACCCCATCCAGTGTCGGCCAGGGAGGTTGCTGGGAAAGTAGTGACTCTAAAGCAGGGTAAAAATGTATAAAGTTCAGGACAGATTGGAAACCCACATATGGATACAGCCTGAAAGATGATATTGTGACTCACATGGTGGCGTGAGTGGTTCTATTCACAGGAGAACCGAGAGTTCTTCCCTGGGGGACAAGGTTTAAGTGGAATTCAGAGGAACTAGGCCCTCAGGAGAAGGAGCAGGGAGTGAAGTGCCTCAACAATCAAATAGCCCTTGAAGCTGAGCTCAACCAGCTTGAGGTCAATTTGGAGGATGCCATTGGTGGCTTAGCCACAAAGTTCCTGGTGGACTTAACAAAAACTCTTCTGCCAGGGTTTGACTGACAGCAGTGGTGAATTCTGACTTAGACTGAGCCTGAAATGCACTTGTTTCCTCTCCAAAGCTGAGGCCCATTTGCACAACAAGCACAAAGACAAGGTAAACAACTTCTGTTCAGACTTCCCAAGGTCTGTTTCTCTGGATGACATCTCGAGAACTCTGTGACACCACCTCACGTGGGGGTGAACGCAAACACTGGGGATCCTTTCAACATCCAAAACGGGTCACTTCTTTGAAATGTGACGACTCCCTAGAATGACTTTCTCATTTAAATTACATGGATATTAGAGGAGTCCAGGCCAGGAGGTGAAGTAGAGCAAACTCACACTCTTTGACTACAAAAGCAAATGCCTATTTTTGATGAGCATGCACCGGCTGCCTTCCCAGGCTTAGAATGATGTTTTCTCCCCCTTTTTGCCTACGAGGAATGTTGTAAGTAAGCATAAACAAATGCCTTCATTATTTATCCTAGTCTTGCTGCACTAAATCATTCTACATGGGAAGTTTGCTATTTTGTTTGGCTGGCAATTGCTGAGGCTAATGGGCTACAAGAATCTTTCGTGGGCAAGTATTTTGCGATTCTTCCAGTGCAAGTGAGCACCCACTGGACTGGAAGTTGTTAAAAAAAAAAAAACTGGAACCATGAGATCGAGTAAAAACCCCTCCATCGCCCTGACCTCTGGCACCTTGTAGCCCAGGTTCTATTGTATTTGTGAAAAACAGTCACCTCTTCACTGGGACTCTGGCCAGTGTGTCACAGAGTCCTGAACGAATGTCTCTCTTGGAAACCAGGCTAATCTTCTTTCCATGTTTTCTTTAGAGTGATCATTCCTAATATAGAAGCAATGGTAAGCAACAGCAGGTTTTCCAGATGAAAACTCTGGCTTGGCCAATTATTAAGTACAGAGTTTGTACCATGCTGAGCAAAGTCATTGAATGCTGTCTCCTCATCTCTTTCACAAAACTCCTAGAGACATCTAGTCATCTAAAGGCAAGTTCCTCATCTATCCCCCGAGCCAGCAACCCTTCCTGATAGTCCAGCTTCTGTCAATGGCACCACCATTGTGCTAATTACTCGGGCCTATGGACACTATGAGTCGGAATCAACTTGGTGGCAGTGGGTTTGTTTTTTTTTTTGTTTTTTTTTTTGGTATGGACACCTAGGAGCCCTAGTGGCAGAGTGGTTAAATGCTCAGCTGTTAACGAAAGGTTAGCAGTTCGAACCCACCAGCTGCTTGCGGGAGGAAGATGTGGCAGTCTGCTTCTGTAAGGATTACAGCCTTGGAAACCCTATGGGGCAGTTCTACTCTGTCCTGTAGGGTCGCTGTGAGTAGGAATTGACTCGACGGCAATAGGTATGGACGCCTATCCCTGATGATTCATCCTTTGTTTTTCCTTCCAAATCCAGTTAGGCTTTTTTCACTTCCATCAACATCTCCTAATATGGGCTCACAACCCCAAATCACCTCATACATCCCAATTCATCTTTTCTGCCACCACAGTGCAGCTGCCACAGTGCCTTCATGTTAATTTACCTACATGCTAATGTTACTTATTGTTTAGCAGTCATTATGGGCTGAGCACTATGCTAAGTGTTTCACGTGGGTCATTTCACTTAATAAAAACAAGCATGTTAAGAGGTAAGGACTCTACGGCAATTTTCAGGTGCCTTGCTCATGGCCACATAGCTAGAGGAGGAGCTGGGATTTGAGTCTATGTGATAGACTGCATGTGTGGTCCCAATTCTTCACTTCTCTCTGTGTCCTTGCCCTTTGCCTTGAGTCTGAGCTCAGCCCTATGACTTACTTTGGCCAATGGAGTGATAGCAGATGTGACACAGCAGAAACTTAAATGTTTGTACATTTCTGTTTGCACTCTTGCGCTCTGCCATGATCATGAAGTAAAACACCCAGGCCAGCCTGCTGGAGGATGAGAAACTCATGATCAGATCCAAGTCACCCTAGTTGTCCCCGCCTCAGTCATCTTGGATCAGCTTACTGCTAGCCAACCCCCAGACTTGTGAGACTAGCCAAGGCAGCATAGCCGTCCAGCTGCCTACGCCTGTCTGATTTTAAAACCCGTGCTTCCAAAACCCATCGCACAATAACTTTGGATCAAGTCATCTTGCTGCTAAAAACCAACCCGCTAACCTATTAACTGACAAGCCTACCCATTCTTCAGTACCCAGCTGCCTAAAAGACAAAGTCTAGATCCTTAGCCTTAACAGAGTGACCCCTCACTCCTGAAACCTTGCTTTCTCAATGTCCTGTCATAGACTTCGGCTGTAGCCAAAGCAGCCTATTTAAGGGCCCCAAATTATTCCTTGAAGTGCCTGGGTGGTGCAAATTTTTAATGCACCAGGCTGCTAACTGAAGATTGAAGGTTCAAGTTCACCCAGGGGCACCTCGGAAGAAGGGCCTGGAGACCTACTTCCAAAACACAAGCCACTAGAAAGTCTACAGTGCAGAGGTCTACTCTGACACACATGGGGGCACCGTGAGTTGGAGCTGACTCCACGGCAACTGTTTTTTTTAAAAATATTCCTTGTTCTTTCTCACCGTCACCTTGCCTCACAATGTCCTCTCTCCTTCTCTCAACCACTGAATTCTGTACATTTTTCACAATTGATTCTGTCTCCTCTGGGAGAACACCCTAGCTCATCCTCTTTAGAAGTAATTTCTCCAGCCTCTGAACTCTCCTGAGTCTGCACCGATCACCTAGATCCTTAGCATTGGCTACCCTGTGGTGTTAGGTAGAGCATCATCACCTGTCTGTCACTAGAGGCTTGTATGTTGCTATTATGCTGCACAAGTTTCAGCAGATCTTCCAGACTAAGACAGACTAGGAAGAAAGTACTGGCAATCTAAGTCTGAAAAATCAGCCAATGAAAACTATGGATCACAACATCCGATTGGCAACTGATCCTGGGGACACAGACTGTAGAACAAGGTGGACTTGGACATTCTAAGGTTGTTGTTAGGTACCATTGAGTCAGTTCCCACTCATAGTGACCCTATGTACAACAGAATGAAACACTGCCTGGTCCTGTGCCATCCTCACAATCATTGTTATGCTTGAGCCCACTGTTGCAGCTACTATGTCAATCCATCTTGGGATCATTAAAACAAAATGATTAAAATCATGGTGCAGGACTGGGCAGCAGCATTCTGTTCTGTTGTGTATGGGGTCGCCATGACTAGAGGGCTGACTCCGTGGTAGCCAACAACAACATTAGCTCTCTAGTGTGCAGATTCTTTCAGAACAAGGCCCTTGCCTCATGATTTGTGTCATCTCCCTCAGGCTTCCTTGTATTTAATTCAAGGATTAAATCAAAGGATCAACACCTACATAAACATTTCAAAGTGATAAGTGGCCAACAAGCTTCCACACTGGAAGATGCATCTCACAACCCCTCGGTGTCACAGTGTTTCTGGCGGAAATGACTCCAAAGCAGCATTCAGAGCCACCTTCTGATCTCCAAGGGGCTGGATCCCGGGAGTTATTATTCTTGCCTTGGTGGGAAGACCTCAGAATCCTCAGTGTTTACTAAGGGTGTGACTTTAGTCTGGAAAACCTTACATGGCTTATTGCTAGAGGGGCCACTCCTTCCTATACTCACCCTAGCGAAAATGAGAATGAACCCATTTCCAAGACTAAAGATCCGAGAGCCTTTAACTGGGGCAGCAAGCTCTCAGCTCTGGCCTCTCTCTTATTCTCTTGGAGCTCTAGGACAGTGTTTCTCGACTGGGTGTAATGGGAAAGAGTCCATATTTGATGGTGGGGCAAGAAAGAGGGCATTAAAAGCTCCCCAGTTGACTCCATGCCCTGCTTCCTCACCAAGCCCCAGCCACACCCACTCTAATTGAGAATCTTGATTCTAGTAGTTAAACCTTTAGAATTAGGGAAGCTCTGTCCTGTCACCTAGGTATATTCTACCAGGGAAATCCGATTCCTTTTGAATATACTTTAATTATACACATATTTTGGATGAAAGGTATTTTACACTCTTTCCAAATTATCTGAACCATGATTTCAATCTGATCATTTTGTTTTAATAATCCCAACCTTAGAAAGTCCAAGTCCACCTTGTTCTACAGAGAAGTCTCTGTCCACAAAAATGTACCATATTTCTTTGTCTGTCCTTATGAGTCTAAATAATTATACAGGATTTTGATATTGTGTGTGCCATGTATATTTATTGTGCATACAGGTAGATACATGCATGTCTTAGTTATATAGTGCTGCTTTAACAAACAGAAATTTATTTTCTCACAGTTTAGGAGGCTGGAAGTCCAAATTCAAGGTGCCGGCTCTAGAAAAAGGCTTTCTCTCTTTCTCGACTCTGGAGGAAGGTCCTGGTCTCTTCAGCTTTCGCTTCCCGGTTCCTTGGAGATCTCCATGTGTCTTGGCGCCTATCATACCCCGTCTCTCATCTGCTTCTTTAATCTCTTTTATATCTCAAAAGAGATTGACTCAAGATACACTCTACACTAATCCTGCCTAATTATCATAACAAAGACAACCCATTCCCAAATGATATAACCACAGGCATAGAAGTTAGGATATATAACACATATTTTGGGGGGACATAGTTCAATCTATAACATTCTACTCTTCCTTTGGTCCCCCAAAATTCATGTCCTTGCCACATGCAAAACACAGTCACCCCAACACATCATCCCAAAAGTCTTCAATCATCTCCAAATCCAGAATCTCATCTTCTGAATCATCTAAATCAAATATGGGTGAGACTTTAGGCGTATTCCATCCTGGGGCAAAATTCCTCTTCATCTGTGAACCTGTGAAATCTAGACTACAACTTATCTGTTTCTAAAATACAAAGGTGGAACAGGCACAAGGTAGACATTTTCATTATAAATGGAGGAAAAGAAGGGATAACAGGCACCAAGCAAGTCCAAAACCCAGCAGAACAATTTACATTAGCTCTCAAGGTTTGAAAATAATCCTCTTCTTTCGGACCATCTGGGCAAGGACTATGTCCTCCGGAGTCTTTTGGCCACACCTCTGGATTCTGGGTGGAGGCCCCATGGTCCTGGGCTTCTGCTGCACTGTCCACTGGGATGACAACTCTCCTCCCTCAGCTTTGGGCAGCCCCATTCTCCTAGTCCATCTGAGTTGCAACCCCACACCCTTGGCCCCAGCAGGCCCCGTTCTTCTGTCCTTTGGGCATGGCAGCCCTGCCCCCTCAGCTTTGGGTGGGGGCCCCATCCCCTGGCACACCTTAACAGCAGCCTCACACTCCGGAACGAGGTTGGTGAGGATCCAGCTCTTTGAAACCTGGGAGGCTGTGGCCCCATCCTTTGAGATCCAGGAGACCATGGCCCCACCCTTTGAAACCAAGAAGGCCCTGCTTCCCATGTTCTTTCCAGCAGTTCTGCTGATCTCCGAGCCACTCCAGGGATGGTCCTTTTCTTGGAGGACAACAGATGTAGTTCCTTTGGCCTGTTTCTTGCCTGTAGAATTCCAAGAGGCAGACAGCATTCTTTCCTTTCATCCTTTCTCTGTCCTCTCCAGTCTAAGCTGATGGGTTTTCTGCTGTGGTGGCTGGCTAGATCCATCAGCCACAGGCTTAATCTCTTTAGCAAAAGATTATGTAGCCACATCCTTGGTGAAAATTCTAGGACACGTGTCCTTAGTTTGTGCAACAGAATTTTCCAGATCTTTAAGTTTTTGTTTTAATTTTGCACAGTTAATTTTTAAGTCCATCTCTTTCCTCTCACATTTTATTATATGCATCAAGTAAAAACCTTGTGACCCCTTTAAGATCTTGATTAGAAATCCCATCAGCCAAATATTCAAGTATCACTTACAAGTACTACCTTCTACCAAACATTTGAACATAATTCAGACAAGTGCTTTGCCACTGCATAAAAAGCATCACTCTTCCTCCACTGTCCAATCACATGTTCATCATTTTCTTTCAAAGCCTCACCAAAAGTACATTTAACGTCCACAATTCTAGCTACATTCTGCTGCTGGGGCCATATGTATTCTCTATGACGATAGAGACTTCCTCTATAGCTCTTCTCACTTCTTTTTGAGCCCTCACCAGAATTGCCTTTGATGTCTATAATTGTACAAACAGTCTCTTCAAGGCAATCTAGGATTTTACTATAAGGCAACTTAAACATCTTCCAGCCTCCACCCATTACCAATTACAAAACTACTTCCACACTTTAGGTTATCTGGTTAGAGCAGCACCCAACTCTTTTGGTAACAAATTCTGTCTTAATTATCTAGTGCTGCTGTAACAGAAAATACCACAAGTGGATGGCTTTAACAAAGAGAAGTTTATTCTTTCACAGTCCAGTAGGCTAGAAGTCCGAATTCAGGTTGCTGGCTCCAGAGGAAGGCTTTCGCTCTCTGTCGACTCTGGAGGAATTTCCTTGTGATGCATCATTCTTCTCTTGGTCTGGGAGCATCTCAGTGCAGGAACCTCAAGTCCAAAGGGCACGCTCTGCTCCTGGCACTGCTTTCTTGGTGGTATGAGGTCCCCATGTCTCTCTACTTGCTTCTCTCTTTTATATCTCAAAAGAGATTGTCTTAAGACACTACCTAATCTTGTAGATCTCATCAATATAACTGCCACTAATCCATCTCATTACGTCATAGTGATAGGATTTACAACACATAGGGAAATCATATCAGATGGCAGAATGGTATACAATCATACAATACTGGGAATTATGACCTAGCCAAGTTGACAGATATTTTTGGAGGACACAATTCAATCTATGACACTGGCTATACTTCCAAGACAGATTTTTCATTCTTCTGGCAGTCCGTGGTATATTCAATGTTTTTCACCAACACCATAATTCAGAGGCATTGATTCTTCTTTGGTCTTCCTTAATCATTGTCCAGCTTTCGCATGAATATGAGGCAATTGAAAATACCATGGCTTAGGTCAGGCGCACCTAAGTCCTAAAGGTGACATTTTGCTTTTTAACACTTTAAAGAGGTCATTTGTAGCAGATTTGCCCAATGCAAAATGTCATCTGGTTTCTTGACTTCTACTTCCATGGGTGTTGAGTTTGGATCCAAGTAAAATAAAATCCTTGACAACTTTAATATTTTCTCCATTTTTCATGATGTTGCTTATTGGTCTGGTTGTGAGTATTTTTGTTTTCTTTATGTTGAGGTGTAATCCATACTGACGGCTGTAGTCTCTGATGTTCATCAGTAAATGCTTCAAGTCCTCTTCACTTTCAGCAAGCAAGGTTGTATTATCTGTGTATCACAGCTTGTTAGTCTTCCTTCAATTATGATGCCACGTTCTTCTTCATATAGTCCAGCTTCTTGGATTATTAGCTTAGCATATAGATTGAATAAGTACGGTGAAAGTATACAACCCTGATGCACACTTTCCCTGATTTTAAACCACGTAGTATCCCCTTATTCTGTTAGAACAACTGCCTCTTGGTCTATGTCAGGTTCCTCATGAGCAAAATTAATTGTTCTGGAATTCCCATTCTTTGCAATGTTATCCATTATTTGTTATGATCCACCCAGTTAAATGCCTTTGCATAGTAAATAAAACACAGGTAAACATGTCTCTGGTATTCTCTGATTTCAGCCAACATCCATCTGACATTAGCAGTGATATCCCTGGTTCCACATCCTCTTCTGTATCCTGCTTGGATTTCTGGAAGTTCCTTGTTGATGTATTGCTACAACAGTTTTTGAATTATCTTTAGCATAATTTTACTTGCATGTGATATTAATGATATTGTTTGAGAATTTCTGAATTCTGTTGGATCACCTTTCTTTGGAGTGGGCACAAATATGGATCTCTTCCAGTTGGTTGGCCAGGTAGCTGTCTTCCAAATTTCTTGGCATAAACTAGTGAGTGTTTCCAGCATTGCTTCTGTTTGTTGAAACATCTCACTTGGTATTCAGTCAATTCCTGGAGCCGTGTTTTTCACCAATGCCTTCAGTGCAGCTTGGACTTTTTCCTTTAGTACCATAGGTTCTTGATCGTATGCTACCTCCTGAAATGGCTGAACGTTGACCAATTCTTTCTGGTTCAGGAATTCTGTTTTTTCTTCCATCTTCTTTTGGTGCTTCCTGTGTCATTCAACTTTTTGCCCGTAAAATCCTTCGCTATTGCAACTTGAGGGTTGAATTTTTTCTTCAGTTCTTTCTGCTTGAGAAATTCCAAGCATGTTCTTCCCTTTTGGATTTCTAACTCCAGGTCTTTGCACATTTCATTATAATACTTTACTTTGACTTCTTGAACCACTCTTTGAAATCCTCTGTTCAGCTCTTTTAGTTCATCATTTCTTCTGTTCACTTTAGCTATTGTATGTTCAAGAGCAAGTTTCAGATCTCTTCTGACATCCATTTTGGTCTTTTTTCTTTCTTTTTTCTTTTCTGTCTTTTGAATGACATTTTGCTTTCTTCATGTATGATATCCTTGATGTCATCCTACAATTCGTCTGGTGTTTGATCATTAGTGTTCAATGTGTCAAATCTATTCTTGAGATGGTCTCTAAATTCAGGTGGGATATACTCAAGTTCGTACTTTGGCTCTCGTGAACTTGAGGCATAGAGGTTAGGATTTACAACACATATTTTTCTGGGACATAATTCAATCCATATCAATGTATAACTTACTAATTGAATTATTCTAAAAACACAAATATTTTGCTGGGCTACAGAAACACGTACTAAATATCTAAATCTACAAACTGCTGACAAACAGCACCTTTCCTAACAAAAGAGAGCAGTTTAATAACATTGTTAGAAAGCTGGCAGTATGTTTGTTAAAATCTTTAATTAGGGACGGGCTTTCCCAGAGGCCTCTGAAGGCAAAAGGTGTAAATGGAGAAACTGTCCCAGCCTGCATGCTCTGTGGTGGCTGTGTTCTGAGCACAGATGGGCTGGTGAGGAAACTGTGAATGGACAAATGATAACAGACTACTCTGTAATTCCAACATCAGCTCATTAGCAATCTGTCAGAGATTTTAATATGTGTACTGGTGAAAATGCAGAAATCGCACAATTGTTACAGGACCCTGTGTGTGTCTAACTGAAAAGGCCATTATAAATGGATTGGCATAATGGCTATTACTAAAATGATAATGTCGCAGGAAGTACAGGTATTTGGGTGCTTTGTGTTCTTGTTAGAAAATGATGATTTTGTGTGCACTTAGACCATCATGGCAAGCTGAGATAACAATGGTTTCATGATATAAATCATTAATAAATAAAAGGCCAGACCAGCATGGTGGGAAATATGAGGGACATGAAGCCATACTGGTTTCCAAAGAATGATGGTGATATTTCTCATTTCAGAAAAAGATTCTGTGTTAGCAGCTTTAAATTTCATGGGATCACCAACCTGGTCTCCAATTGATTTGTAACTTGCTAGTTAGTGGTTCAAATAGTTGCCATTGAAAATGTAGTTATTTAGGTTGTGTGTACACAACAGTTTGAATTTGGTGGATAATCAAAGTTTGGTCTCTGAAGGGAGAAAGAGAATAAATATTTATGGAGTGCCTATTCTATGCCAAGTACTTTACGTTTGTGATCTTATTTAATTTTCACAACAACCCAATGAGATATTTTCTCCATTTTACAGGTATAAAATCAACTGAAAAGGAGCCCTGGTGACACAATGGTTAAGTGCTTGACTGCTAACTGAAAAGTTGGAGGTTCGAACCCACACAGCCGCTCCACAGGAGGGAAGACATGGCAATCTGCTCCCATAAAGATTACAGCCTAGGAAACTCTGTGGGGCAGTTCTACCTGTCATGTAAGGTCACTATGAGTCGTAATTGACTTGAGGGCACACAACAACAACAAAAGTAACTGAGCCCCCGAGAAATTATGTGACTTCATGAAGACAGTGTACAGCTGGTAAGTGGAGAAGATTCTATCTGAACTCAGTTTTTTATGGTTCCAAAGCTAATATCTTTTCCACTGCATTGTACTGTCTCTCAAGGTGTCTGTCATGCGCACCGGGGAGTTGCCTTTTCGGGATCATGATTACCGCACTGTGGACAGGCATGGGCCCCAGAGACTCCACTGGCTCAACTTAGATAAGGCCATCCAATTTTAATAGGCACTAATGGACAGTGATTTATTTAAATATCTACTTTAAAATTTTATGTTTTTCTTCAATATTGAGACATGATTGTCGAGCTAATGATCTAGAAAAATTTAGTAAAAAACAATTCTGACAGTAAAAAGAGCACATATATGATATGATTCCATTTATATAAAGCTCAAAAATGGGTCAAACCAATTAAAACTGTTAGGTACCAAGATGGTAGCTACCGTTTGGGAGAATAGTGACTGCAAGGGGGCGCTGAGGGACTTCAGGGATCGGGGTATTGTTCTATTTCTTGATCTGGATTCTGGTTATACAAGTATGTTTACTTTGTGAAAATTTATAGTTTGTAAACGTATTGTTCGAGTACTTTTTTGTATGTGTACCATATTCAACAATTTAGCCAAACCAAAAAATGGAAGAAAAATTTTTTTCCTTACATGATACAAATTGGATAACTACTTGCTCAATTTTCATATTGTACAGCCTTGGGCAAAATTACTCCTTATGTGAGGCTTATAGTTGGAAAATCTTGGATTTCTACTTCTTCTGGAGTTTGGAGGCTGTGTATGTGTCTGCCTTTGTGGGTGTGGGTGAG
The DNA here is from genome assembly GCA_030035585.1 of Dugong dugon. Classification (NCBI taxonomy): domain Eukaryota; kingdom Metazoa; phylum Chordata; class Mammalia; order Sirenia; family Dugongidae; genus Dugong; species Dugong dugon. Next base: position 126,144,312 of record CM057462.1, on the reverse strand, counting down.
TGTTGTATACACTTACTTAAGCAAGCTTGTATACCAGCAATGGAGAAATACCAGATCTCTTTCTTACTCTCTTTCTCAAATTCCTGGAAGAAGATTTCTGGGGTGGAGACAAAATGCTAGTCAAATGCAAATTTTATACAAGTGAAGCTTGAGAGTGGAGCTGTCTCTTTTGGTGACCCCCGTTGGCACCAATCTCCTTGTGTAAATGGCAGTGGCAGCCAACCTCCCCTGGTAGGAACCAACTTCTCCAGACAAGGCATTGAACCCACTCTCACTCTGCGTCTTCTCCCCATCCCTCCTCCCATCCTCTCATTGCTAGGCTTTTGCAGAGGAGTCAGCCTCTTGCCTGAGGAGGATTTATACATCCCACAGACACCTGGAGGGTTGACACTGGTGGCTCTTGAACAAACAGATTTACCTTGTTCATCTCTGCCTCAAACATACTTTCTACTTCAGAGCATACACCTACCTTCATGACCCTGTTTTTTTAAATAGCAAGATAATTACAAATGAGGTAGATTGTTGAAATGCTGTACTGGATAGCCTTTGCCAAAATGATAATTTCACTTCTACAACTTTATCCTAAAGAAATAATCAGATAAGTTTGCAAAGATACATATTTTTCAAAGTGCAATTTGAGGACTACTAGCATCAATATCACACAGAGGGCTTGATAAAGTGCAGATTCATGGGCCTTATGCTTTTCTGGGAGTCCCTGGGTAGTGCAGATCGTTTGGCTGCTAACTGAAAGGTTAAAGGTTTGAGTCTTCCCAGAGGTGCCTTGGAAGAAAGACCTGATGATCCACTTCTGAAAAATCAGCTATTGAAAACTCTATGGAGCATAGTTCTACTCTGACACTTACGGGGTTGCCATGAGTTGAAAGCAACTCAACAGCAACTGGAAAGAAAAATGCTTTCCTTACTGAAACAAAATCCCTAGATAGGGGACATACGAATCCACATTTCTAAAATATCTCAGATGATTCTTAGTCACATTGAGGTCTGAGCATCATTTATGTACAGGGATTGTCTTAGTCATCTAGTGCTGCTATAACAGAAATACCGTGAGTGGATGGCTTTAACAAAGAGAAGTTTATTCTCTCACAGTCCAGTAGGTTACAAGTCCAAATTCAGGACGTCAGCTCCAGGGGAACACTTTCTCTGTTGGCTCTGGAGGAAGGTCCACGTCATCAATCTTCCCTTGGTTTGGGAGCTTCTCTGCCCAGGAACCTCGGGTCCAAAAGACATGCTATGCTCCCGGCACTCCTTTCTTGGTGGTATGAGGTTCCCATGTGTCTCTGCTTGCTTCTCTCTCAAAAGAGATTGGCTTAAGACACTATCCAATCTTCTATACCTCTTCAGTATAACTGCCGCTAATCCATCTTATTACATCATAGTGGTAGAATTTATAACACTTAAGGAAATCACATCAGATTACAAAATGGTACAGAATCATACAATACTGGAAATCATGACCCAGCCAAGTTGACAGATATTTTTGGGGGACACGATTCAATCCATGACAGGGATGTTATTGAAGTATTGTTTAAAAGAGGAACAAAAGTGGGGAGGAGCCTAAATGTTCATCAGAAGGAGGTTAGTTAAAACAATGATGGCACAATAATATAATACACTATTCTGAAGTTTTAAATGTATCACGTAGATTCATATTTATTGATATGGAAATCATTCATAACATATTTCTGAATAACAAAGGTAGGTTATTACACATGTGTTTATTATTTGATAATGTTTTTGGTTCTAAATATGCCTGTGGTTAACACCAGAATATCAGCAGTACTTGTCTCTGAATAATATCCTTATTTTTCATTACTTTTCCTTGTATTTTCTAATTTTTTTGCAATAAACATGCATTACTTTTACATTTTGATAACTCAGTAAAGCTATTCCAAAAAACAAAAACAAAGCAGAAAAATATCTGGCATTTGATTTCCTGGACCAGTACTTCAAATGTATCATCCCAATGAACTTTGTGGATGATAAATTCAGAAGATAGCAATGGCTGTCCGATACTTTTAAGATGTGGAATACCTAAAGACTTTCCTCTGTTAATCCATCAGATCAGCCAATGTTGCCACTTGAGTTGAACCTTTGGAACACAACAGTGGCTTTATGGCTGATGTTTCATATCAGAAGGATTTTTGTCCATTAGAGCTAGTGCCTTTCGGGTGGGGGTGGATATAGATGATAAAGAAGGCTGAGAAATGTATTATCTGATTTTGGAGAGTAAATCTGGTGCTTAAAAAAAGAGTCGTCTTTAGTCTTATATAGAGGAGGAAGTTTGCAGCAAAGGAAGAGTGCTGAAGAAAGGCAGAAACAAACAAACAAAATCAAACCGGTTGCCTTTGAGTCAATTCTGACTCATAGAGACTCTATAGGACAGAGCAGAACTGCCCTGTAGGGTTTCCAAGGAGCGGCTGGTGGATTTGAACTGCTGGGCTTGGCTAGCAGGCAACTGCTTAACCACTACACCACCAGCTCTCCGAAGAAAGATGGATGGTTGTCAAATTATGGTTGTATCATGCTTTTTATGCTTTTTTTTCAACCTCTTGCACCTCTAAGTGTTTTTTTTTGGTTTTTTTTTTTTTCCTTTTCTTCAACTTACTCCTATAATGAAAGAGATCGGGAATGAGATCCACTGAAAATATCAGGATTTTGCCTCTCAGACCACAGTCTTGAAAGTGTACTTTTCTTAATCCAATTCCGTTTTAAATGTTGTCAGTATGTTCCATAATTGGTTGTGGTAAATGACATTGGAACCATATTGCTATTCACTCTGGACATGATATGAGCTCAGCGTGCTGCTGATCAAATGCATTTCTGCATTAAAACTATTACAGGTGGAATGCCTCGATGGGATTCTTTCCTCCTAACAGTTTTCCAGGGTTTGTGCTGAAAGGGTTCTGTCAATCAAATCTGAAAATCAGCTTAGCACTCTGACTCAGGTTAATAAAATGCAGCTGCCAGGATCTCAGCTCAGATGCCACATTCCCTGATTCCGACATTATCAAGCCCCACTAAAAATGCCTCATTATAATTGATACTCACTGGTAATACACCTTTTTTTTTTAATGCAAAGAGTGCCTCCAGAAAGAGTCTTTGCCTTACACAAAGCCTGCTAGAAGAGAGACCCCATATCAAAGGCAGGTAGTTAAGAGGAAGTAGGACAGGCTAAATGTGTTTTTACAAGTACCCTGGAGACAGACTTGGTGCAGATTCTGACTTTCTTGGGTGCTGTGGAGTCAGGAGAATGCACCAGGAATTTGATACAAAAGTAGAGGTATGGCCCAGATTATATGGTTTTGAAGAGGCCTCTGATAGCACTGTCACCAATTAATGGGAAGATGAGAATTCCTAATGAAAAGACTTATTTTACTAAGGAAAACAAGATGTCACAATACAGAAAGCCTGTGACAACTGACATGCCAGCAAGAAGAGAAAAAATCCTCTTGAATCATTCAGTTGCTTCCCGGCTGTGTAGTCTCCATATCACCTTCTCTCAGTTCCTCTAATTCTCTAGCCATCTAAGACTTCTAGGCCAATTGATTCCAATTCTCTCCCAATAGAATATTGGTTCCATGCACAGAGACCCCCACACAAAACCAGCCCACACTGAAAGGACGTTAGAGAGGTCAAGTGTGGGAGGAAAGCATGGTGACTTTCAAACTTATTCTACTTTATGGAAAGTTTCTGCTGGCTGCCTCTGAGGAAAGGGAAGCTGGAATAAACAAACAAAGCTGGGGGTGGTGGTGGTGGTGGGAATATTCCCATCCAGTGAATTCTCAGCATGGCAGAATATCATAAGGTGTACAAGGAAGTAGGAAACTGAGGAAGGAACATTATTAATTATACTTCAATGTTGTTTATTTGAGAGTCTCCATTCAGGGGCAACTGGGATGATTTCACAGGAAGGGAAAATAAAACAATTTTTCATGGGTAGTAGAGCTATTGTTAGGAAAGTTTTAACAAGACACTCTGGGCATGGTCTTCTTAGCATGACCAAGATGGCTCTGGGGGCTGAGGGAAGGTCACATGATATTAATATGAGAAAACACTTGACTCCATTCTGCTTGCTTCAGACTCCTTTCTAAACATGAATTGCTGGAATTTCTCTGGTTAAGTGAAAAAAGAATAAGCATATGCAAATTTATCATTTGCTTGTTTTCTAAGGTCGGCCTGCATTTCTTCCACATTCTTTTCTGTTCAGGTTATATGTTCTGTGCAGGGGAAGAGTGGGGCCTCCTGCACTCTCATTAGGATGAATCATGACTAACGTATACCGAAGACTTATTGCATACTAGGCCCTGTACTGAGGTTTTTATAAATATTATCCCTACCAAATCCCCAAACAACCCTGTGAAATTGGTAATGTTCATATTCCCAGTTTACAGCTGGGGAAAAGGAGTAAAAGGAAGGTTGAGTAACTTGCCCGAGGTCATATAGCTGGTAAGCAGATTTTAACATGTTTGTATAGAAAGCACTGCTCCTTCACAGCTGTGTTCTATTCCTTCTGGGCTAATGATGCTCCAACTTGAGCCTCTCCCAGTATGAGTTCTCAGTGTGCTGTAGTTCATAGTTCCACCATTGCATTTCTAGGAGAAGGTTCTCGATCCCTATCCCTGGAACAAGTCCTGGGTCACTCTGAGATCCAGATCCACTTGGTGCCCCTGCTTCAGCCAAACAGCCATGAGAAATCATTGCCATTGAAGAGTAGGCAGCCAACTGAGGAAACAGCACAAACTTCAAGGTCAGAGAGATTTGACTTTCAGTCTTGGCTCTCATACTAGCTAGCTGTGTAACTTAGCCAGTTAACTTAACCCCTCTGAACTTCAATTACCCAGTGCTGTATTCAACATAGAGCTAAAAAGTTATTAGGGTGTATGAGCCCTGAATTGTGCTCAGTCTTTGTGCTTCTAGAAAGGTGACTTCTCTGGGGAGTGGGAAGTAAGGATACAATGAGTATGTTTAGGAGAAAGATATAATAGAATTGATAAAAAGTGGACAACAGTGATGCCAGCTGCCTCTCCCAAGCAGATATCACCAACTGATCATAGCACCATTTTGCCATGAGTCTGGATATAATATCAGAATTCTTCTCAAGGATTCTAAGCAGTTCATTAGAAGTGGCACTCAAGATGAAATCTATTTATCATCCCAAGCATGGTTATATAAAAAGGAATTGCACACGGAGAGAGGTGAAATGAGACAGTAAGGGACCTGACAAAGAAAGAAAGGAAGGAAACCTTGAAACTTGAGCGTTGTGTCTTCTCATTTTTTTTTAATGATTTTTTTTTTTTAAATAATCCTTTTCACACTAATAGCAAGTAGAAGTGACATCATCATTTGGAAATGAACACTGGTGTCTACTTTAAATACATTTTCACCTGTAAGCCTTAAAACAGCCCAACGAGGTAGGATTAGTAACTCCATGATGTAGCTGAGGAAACTGATTCTCAGAAACGTTGAATAACTTGCCCAATGTTACACAGCTATTGAGTGGGATTTAGGACCCAGAACCATCTAGCACCAACACCACAACACCTTTCTGGAACCATGAAAGACTGAGTTCTGGGTCTTTTGCAGCTAACTCAGACCCACCTCTTCTCCTCTGCCTTCCCTGGCTTCCCAGCCCTGGACCTCTGATCTCTCTACCTTCCATGATGTATAAAGCAATGGGGCCTTGAGGCAGAGTTTACTGCAAAATATTTCAGGAAAATTGATACTGGATAAAGATCACTTAAAGTAAATCCACTTAAAATAAAGTGTGTTTCTCAAATTCTATACTAGTTAAAAAAAAACAAAAACCTCAAAAACCTAAGTCCTTATCATCTAAATGAAACTAAAACTTATGAAAATAAGTGTTCTTGCAATTAAGTCAGTGTAACAAATTACCCCAAACTTAATGGCATAAAACAACCAAGTATTATGCTTGCAGATTCTGTGGGTCAGGAATTCAGACAGGGCACAGCACGTGGTTCAAGTTGTTCACCCATTATCACTTTCATCGAGTTCAAGAAATCTTTTCTACTTAATTTTGTAATTGTAGGAACTCAGATAATAAATATTTGAATAAGCAGTTTTACCCCTACTGCCACCCACTTCAACTCTGCCCCCTCATTTTATGAATGCAGTACCTCATCACTATGCACTGGGATTCTATGTTATTTCCTAAGGTATAGTTCTGCTCCTTGCCTCCTGCTGCCCCTGTGCCTTGGTTAGGATGACTGGGCTTCAACAACAGAACTCATTCCTAGTTCCTGTTTCTGGTATCTGTCTAGATCCCCAGGGCCCTGCTTTTCTTCAACCAGTTATCCTGTGGGCCTCAACCCTGCATAGCCCCAACCCAATAGCTTCAGCGTACCCCCTGGGGACAGACTGCCCTGACCCTGCCAGCCAACCTGGGATAAACCAGGATCATCTCTCTATTTTGAGGTCAGCTTAATTCCATATGCAACCTTAATTCCCCCTTGCCATATAACATAACATATTTACAGGTTCCAGGGGTTAGGATGCAGGTATCTTTGGGCGGGACATTATTCCGCCTATCATGACTATCTTCAGAGTTTTTGGTTCAGTAAGTCAGTGGTGGGGCCCAAGAGTTTGCATTTCTAACACATTCTCAGGTGATGCTGGTGCTACTGATCAGGGAGCACACTTTGAGAGACCCTGGTTTAGAGAATCTGATCATTCATGTCTTCATCTACTCAACAAATTTTTTGGTACTCTCACTATTCGCCTGACAATATACCAGATGCTGGGGATGGTGCCTGCCAATGAAAAAGTCCACAATCTAGCAAAGAGGGAGAACATTTTCAATTCAGTGTGATATATACTCTAATAGAGCTACATGAAAAGTGCCAAGCATTCCCAGAGAAGACAGCAACTAACGGGCAGGGGTGGGCTTCACAGAGAAGGTGACATTCAAACTAGGTATTAAATAAACAGCAGCAGTTTTCCAGGCAGACAAGGAGGGGAAGAACATTCTAAACATTAGGAATAGCATGTGAGAAAGAGCATAATGTGTGTAGGGAATAGGGAGTAGTTTTACGTAGTTGGACTGGATGGTGCATTGCAGTGGGAGAAGAGCTAGGAGTTGAAAACTAGAAAAATATCATATGCCATATTAAGGAACATAGTGGACGTGTTTTAGTTCCTGCCCAGCCCACACTGTCTTTTCTGTCCACTACTCCTGCTGAACATTCTCTGAGAATATTCCTGTCCACTACTTCCCGAGGCTGTCCTGTTTTGTCCACATGACCTCACTCCTTCATGGTCACATCCAATTGAACATTTGACCCATGAGCTAAGCCAATTAGTTTTTCTTTCTCAGTAATTTGCTTGAAGAGATACAAAGATGAGGTGTCAGCTAGTGGAAAGTTAGGTAGACTTGGATTACGAATGCCTGTGGGGGGCCATGTGCATTGATGAACATGCAGAGAGAGGCAGAAGGGGGAAGTCTTCAGGAGACTGGGGCAAAGTCACAGAAAGAAGCAGAAATGAGATTCTGAAGGCAGCAACAGAAGCCAGCAAACATGGGGCTTTGTCCCTGGCAATTCCCTTGCTGCCTGACTGTACTTCTTGCCTCACATGAGTCCCCTGTTTTCTTATAACTTTTTCTTAAGTGAGTTGAAGAGTACATTTCTGTTTCTTGCAACCAATGATCACGAATGAATACAAAGAGATTAGATTTTATCTTGACAGAAACGAACCAGTGGAAGTGCATAAGGTCTAGAGGAGTAATACAGGGTTGTGTTTCAGAATGATCTGTGCAAAAAAGCAGTTGGGGTTGGGAAGGGGAGAGCAGATGAAAGGCTGTAGTATTGGTCTCGGCCACGGAGGATGAGAACCTGAACTATGACAGCAGCAATGAGGACAGAAAGGAGCAGATGGATCTGAGAGGTATTTGGGAAGTAGAATGGATAGGACTTAATGCCCTGGGTCAAAGGGAGACCAGTCCTCGGTTTCTAGCTCGGTGAATTGAAAAAAAAAAAAAAATTGCCATGCTATTAATAGAGAAAGGGAAGATAGAATTACATTTTGGAAAAAAAAATTAAGCTCAGTTTTAGATGTGTTGCATTTGAAGAGCCTGTAACAACATCCAATAGCCATTGAAACTTTATATCTGGAGGTCAAGAAGTGAGAAGAAAGATGCATATAGGTAGTATCCACCTGACTGAATTAGATTCCAGAGAGTTTAGCATGAGAAGAAAAAGCTGAGACAACAGAAACCCAGAGAACCCTAACACTGAAGGACCAGAGGAGTGGCATGAGCCAGCCACAGAATCTGAGAAGGAATGGTCAGAGGAGTAGAAGGAGAGTGAATTATAGAAGTTGAGGGAGGAGAGTTTTAAGCAGAAGGGAATGACCATACAAGTTAAATCATGCAGTGAGGTCAAGTAAGATGAAAGCTGAAAGAAGTTCATGGTATTTGATATTGGAGCCATCGTTGTCTTTAAAGAGAGCAGTTTCATGAAAGTAGAGATAGTGATAATAAGGGGAGGTCATCTTGGGTGAGCCCTGGTGGTGCAGTGGTTAAGCGTTTGGCTGCTAAACAAAAGGTTGGCAGTTCAAATCCACCAGCCGCTCCTTGGAAATCCTATGGGGCAGTTCTACTCTGTCGTATAGGATCACTGTGAATCAGAATTGACTCGATGGCAACAGTTTTTTTTATTTATCTTGGGTAAGGAGTGATTGATTGGTGATGGAAGTAGGCAGAACAAGAGACAACTACCGTTTCAAGAAATTTGGATGTGAAAGAAAGGAGACTTCTGGGCAGAAGCTTAGGGAAAAGAAAGGTGTGCTAGACTGATTGCAAAATTGACCCTAATTCATCACCCCTACCTGAATTCACACCTTTGGCAATGTGATCGCAGCTCCTCTCATCCAGGAAAAAAAAAAAAATCAAACTCATTGCGACTGAGTCGATTCTGACTCATAGCAACACTATAGGACAGGGTAGAACTACCCTATAGAGTTTGCAAGGCTGTAATCTTTATAGAAGCAGACTACCACATCTTTCTCCCATGGAGCAGTTGGTGAGTTGGAACCACTGACCTTTCGGTTAGTAGCTGAACGCTTAACCACTGTGCCAAGAGAGCTCCTTTCCCATTAAGAAGTAGAGTCTATTTTCTCACCTGTAGGCTGGCCTTGTAACTTGCTTTGGCCGATAAAGTGAGGCAGAGATGATGTTGTACCAGTTCAAGAGGCCTTGTGTGCTTCTGCTTTCTCTCTTGAAATCCTGTTACCGTGAGAACAAGCACGAGCTAACGTGCTGGGTGATAAGCGATCTATGGCCCAGTTGCCTCCATCGTCATAACTAAAAATCTGCAATTGCCAGACATGCGAGTGAGACCATCCTTGACCAGGCAGCGCCAGTCAACCCACCAGATGACTGCACACTTGCAGCCAATACATCAGCCCAACTGAACTCAGTGGAGCCTGGCCAAGATCCACAGAACTGCCCAGATGTCTCAATGACTTGTGAGTAATAAAAATGCTTATTGGTTTTTTTCTTCTTCTTGTGGTTCAATAAACTCTTTATTTACAAAAACAAGCAAGAGTCTGGATTTGGTCTGTGCCATAGTTTGCCAATTACATCAGATGATCTATAAGTTCCTTTTTTGTGTATGTGTGTGCTTTAAACGAAAGTTTACAGCTCAAGTTAGTTTCTCATACAACAACTTATACATGCATTGTTATGTGACTCTAATTGCTCTCCCTATACTGTGACAGCACACTCCTCCTTTCCAACCTCGGATTTCCCGTGTCCATTCAACCAAATTCTGTCCCTTTTTGCCTTCTCATCTCACCTCCAAACAGGAGCTGCCCATTTAGTGTCATGTATCTACCTGAGCTAAGAAGCAAGTCTTCACGAGTATCATTTTATGTCTTATAGTCCCGTCTAATCTATGTCTGAAGAGTTGGCTTTGGGAATGGTTTAAGTTCTGGGCTAACAGAGAGTCTGGGGGCCATGTCTTCCGTGGTCCCTCCAGTCTCAGTCAGACCGTTAAGTCTGGTCTTTTTACTTGAGTTTGAGTTCTGCACCCCACTTTTCTCCGGCTCCATCAGGGACTCTCTGTTGTGTTCCCTGTCAGGGTGGTCATTGGTGGTAGCCAGGCGCCATCTAGTTCTTCTGGTCTCAGGTTGATGGAGTCTCTGGTTTACGTGGCCCTTTCTGTCTCTCGGGCTAATATTTTCCTTGTGTCTTTGGTGTTCTTCATTCTCATTTGCTCCAGGTGGGTTGGGACCAATTGATGCACCTTAGATGGCCACTCGCCAGCCCCCAAGACCCCAGATGCCACTCACCAAAATGGGATCAGAACGTTTTCTTTATAAACTTTGTTATGCCAATTGACCTAGATGTCCCCTGAAACCATGGTCCTCAGACTCCCACCCCTGCTGCTCTGTGTCTTGAAGTGTTTGGTTGTATTCAGGAAACATCTTAGCTTTTGGTTTAGTCCAGTTGTACTCACTTCTCCTGTATTGTGTATTGTCCTTCCCTTCACCTAAGATAATTCTTGTCTACTATCTGGTTAGTGAATACCCCCTCTCCCCTCCCCACCCCTGTGTCCATCAAAGAATGTTTTCTTCTGTGTTTAAACCTTTTCTTGAGTTCTTATAATAGTGGTCTCATACAATATTTGTCCTTTTGCAACTGACTAATTTCACTTGGCATAATGCCTTCCAGATTCATCCATGTTATGTTTCTCGGATTCGTCATTCTTTATTGTTGCGTAGTATTCCATTGTGTGAATATACCATAATTGGTTTATCCATTTGTCCATTGATGGGCACCTAGGTTGTTTCCATCTTTTTGCTATCATGAACAGTGCTACAGTGAACATGGGTGTACATATATGTATTCGTGTGACGGCTCTTATTTCTCTAGGATATATTCCAAGGAGTGGGATTGCTGGATCATATGGTACTTCTATTTCTAGCTTTTTAAGGAAGTGCCAACTTGATTTCTGAAATGGTTGTACCATTTTACATTCCCACCAACAGTGTATAAGTGTTCCATTCTCTCCACAACCTCTCCAACATTTATTATTTTGTGTTTTTTGGATTAATGCTAGCCTTGTTGGGGTGTGATGGTATCTCATTGTAGTTTTGATTTGTATGAAAAATGCTTATTGTTTTAAGCCACTGTTTTTGGGTGGTTTGTTACACATCAACAGCTAACTGATTCAAGAGATCATTGGAAGGTTTTCATTATTTTGCTTTGGCACAGAGGAGACTTGAGCTATCTGCCCATTGTGGGGAAGAGGCAGATTTAAAATTCAAGGAAGAGAGAATAAGTGATGGGAGAAGGGGATGTGACCAGAAGCTCAGGTTAAAGAGTATCCTGGGACAAGGCACAAGGTCCTCCTAGCTTTTGAGATGTGAGAAGGAGGTAGGAATGGGGGTAGTTAGTCAAAAGGAAGTCCTAGACTGAAGTTCAGTGCATCACTGAAGCTTCCACCCTAAACTATGAACTAGGTGGTAGCTTCTCTAGCTGTTTCTCTGGACATACTTATATTTAACATCCAACCAGAAATTAACACCCCAAAGTCACACAGTTCCGCATCTGTCAAAACTAAAAGGGGCATCCAAGACAGATTTCCTTTTGTTTTCACTGGCGTGTCAAATGCCACAGTGACAGCAAAGGAATAATCTTCCGTTAGTGTATAATGAGGTCTGAAATTTCTGTCTCCACACATTGATCATGAATCTTATTTCACTAGATAAACTGGCAGCAAAGTCTTAGGTACTTAAACAAAATTTTGAAAAAAAATCAACACAACCACCCACATCTATGATTTTTTTTCTCCTGCTGTCATTTTTAAGGTTCAGTTATTTTGTCTATATGCATTCATTTCAGATTTTTGTCACCATCTGGTGGGTTCCTCAACAGCCAAATCATCTCCTTAAGTCTAGGCATATACTCTTCTGTCCTGAAAAATATGGTTAAGTGGAGAGACAAATGGTTTGGGAGGCAGAAAAACTGAGTTCTAGTCTTGGCTTTAGAAACCCTGGTGGTGCAGTGGTTAAGAGCTTTGGCTCTAACCAAAAAGTTGGCAGTTTGGATCCACCCGGTGCTCCTTGAAAACCCTACTGGACAGTTCTACTCTGCCCTATGAGTCGGAATTGACTAGATGGCAATGAACAGGTTTGCTTTTTTTTTAGTCTTGGCTCTGCTATTAACTGGCAACTTTATCTTGGATAAGTCACCTAACCTCAGTTTCCTTATCTGAAAAGTTTATGTCTTCAAAAAATGTTTATTGAGTGCCAGGCACTGCTCTAAGTGCTTAGGATATATCAGTAAAAAAAAAAAAAAAAATCAAAGATCCCTGCCCTTTGGGAGCTTAGGTTCTACAGGGGCCAGACAACAAAAATTAAATGTAGTAGACAGGATAATTGTATGAGGGAAGGTGTAAAGTGTTATGGAAAAAAATTAAAAATAAAGTGGGAGTGAGTCAAGTTGCAGGTTGGTCAGGCTAGACCTCACTGAGGAGGTGACTGGAAGGAGGTGAGACAGTCACCATGCAGGTATCTGGAGGAAGCCTGTTTCACACAAAGTTCCTAAAAGTGTACCTGGCATGTTTCAGGAAGACCAAGGAGGTCAGTGGAGTTGGAGCAGATTGAGCAGGGAGAGAGCGGCAGGAGATGAGGTCAGGAGCAGTGATGTCACTGGGGTTGGTGTCACTCATTGTGATAATTCATGGTGTCACCCCCACCACATGGACCTTCTCCCGTTCCAGAACTTACAGAATTCTTAGCAATGTTTTTGCGTATTAATGTTACTGGTAAATCGTCATTCCCGTACATCATTCCTTCTTTTCCTTTAGTTTCTGCTTGATTCTCAAAAAAGTTATTAGCATAGGTTCACAAATACTAATTACCACAACACTGTAGCTAAAACACCAGAAAATTTGACAAAATCAGGGACTATAAAAACACTGGCAGCAATGAAAACAACAGCACATGCTTGGAGCGCATGCAAACGAAACCACGTGATTCCAATCGGCATTGTAATTGGGTAATAATGACAGCTCTGACTGGAGCGCATTAGAAGTTTCAAAAAGTAAATTAGCAGAGAGTTTTAGTCTTGTAGGTATACTGAGACATGTAAACTGAGCTTACAACAAATATTTTTGTTGTTATAACTAACCACAGGGATATTTTGATAGACAGTCATTTTGGTATCACCCCCTCTGACAGTGTCACCTGGTGTTGTCCGCACCTACCACATCCCCCTAGTGACACCGCTGGTCAGGAGGTAGGGGGCGACAGGTCATGTAGGGCCTTGAAGGTGCTTGGGAGGATTTTGGCATTTATTCTGTGTAAAATGGGGAGTCTTGGAGGATTCTGGCAGCGGAATAATATGATCTGACTTACGTTTTAAAAGGCTTTTTCTCACTGCTCTTTTAAGAATAAACTGTTAGAGGAGGACAACGAAGAAAGCAGGGAGATAGGAGGCAGGCAGGGATGTTTTACTAATCCAGGCAGGAATGTTGTTGGGTGTCACTGAGTCAATTCCAACTGATAGCATCCCCATGTGACAGTAGAAACTGCCCCATAGGGTTTTCTTGGCTGTAATCTCTACAAAAGCAGATCGCCAGGTGTTTCCCCTGCAGAGTCTCTGCGTGGGTTCAAACTATCAACCTTTCGGTTAGTAGCCGAGCACTTAACCCTTGTGCCACCAGGGTTCCTTAGGCAGGGATGGTGGTGGCTCAAAGTAGGGCATTAGCTGTCAGAGGCAATGGAAAGTGGTCAGGTTGAGGGTGTGTCTGAAGGTGGAGCTGACAGGATGAGAGCTGGCCCAGTTATTGCTCAGGTTCCACCTTAAATTACATGATTTGTGACTAACCTTTTCACAGACAAAATCTATTGCTTTTGAGTGGTTTTTTAAAAAATTTTCATTATTTTGTTGTTGTTACTGTTGAGAACATACACAGTAAGTCAACAGTGTCGACACGTTCCGTTTAGTGACATTGATTTACGTTCTTGGAGTTGTGCCACCACCCTTAGCCTCCTTTTTGGAGTTGTTCCCCCCCATTAACACACATTTTCTGTCCCCTAAGTTTCCCGTCTAATCTTTCAAGTTGCCATTGTCACTTTGATCCCATATAGATAGTTCTTAAAACAGCATAATGCTCAAGGCAGACATTTTTTACTAGTTAAGCTAAACTATTGTTTGGTTTTAAGAAGACTTCAGGGACTATTTTTGGTTTAAGATTTAAAAAGTATCTCAGGGCAACAGTTTCAGGGGTTGATGCAAACTTCATGGCTCAACCTCTGGAATCCATGAGAATTTGAAATTATGTTCTGCATTTTTCCCCCTTTTGATCAGTATTCTTCTATAAACTCTCTGATCAAAATGTTCAGTAATGGTAGCTGAGCACCATCCACTTCTAGTCTCATGACAAAGGAGGCAGTTGTTCATGGAGGCAATAAGCCACACATTCCATAAAACCAAAAACCAAGCCCACTGCCGTCGGGTTGATTCTGCCTCATAGCAACCCTATAGGACAGCGTAGAACTGCCCCATTAGGTTTCCAAGGCTGTAAATCTTTATGGAAGCAGACTGCCATATATTTCTCCTGTGAAGCAGCTGGTGGGTTGAAACTGCTGATCTTTTGGTTAGCAGGCCGGTGCTTAACCACTATGCCACCAGGGCTCCTGTGCACATTCCATATCCTCTTTCTATTCCTGACTCTTCTTCTTCCTCTGTTGCTCAGGGAGAATAGAAACCAATTATTTATTGTGCCTTGGATGGCTGCTTGCAAGTTTTTAAGACCCCAGACACTACGCAATGAACTAGGAGGTAGGACAGAAGCACCAAACATGTTATTAGGCCAATTAACTGGGATGTCCATGAAACCATGACCCTAACCCTTCAAACCAAGAAACCAAATCCCATGAGGTTTTTGGTTTTATATAAACAGCTCAGCAGCTACTTTTTTTTTCTTCTCATTGTTGAAAATATATCTATCACACAACTTTTGCCATTTCACCTTTTTACAGGTGTACAACTTATTGACAACAATTACAATAATCAGCTGTGCAACCCTATATTTCCATCGTCGTTAATGCCCCCCTCCCTTTCCCCTCCCTCCTGCCACTGGTAACCACTAATAAACTTTGTTCTCTATACATTTGCCTTTTCTTATCTTTTTCATATAAGTGAGGTCATACAATATTTGTCCTTTTGTGATTGACTTATTTCACTTAGCACAATGTCTTCTAGCTCCATCCATATTGTAGCATGTATCAAGACTTCATTTCTCCTACTTGCTGAGTAGTATTCCATCTTATGTATGTACCACATTTTGTTTATTCATTCATCAGTTGATGAGAATTTAGGTTGTTTCCACCTTTTGGCTATTGTGAATAGTGCTGCAATGAACATTGGTGTACAAGTCTCTGTTTGAATGATCTTTTAAGGTGCTAGAGAAGCTACTTTGGACCAAAGTATGTTCTCTGGGCATGGATGAGACTTCTCTGTCACACCATAGCCAGGAGTTACCGTGTGGATATCTGGAAGAAGAATGTTCCAGACAAAGTTCCTAAGAGTGTTTCCTCAGTCTTTTCTTCCTCCACACTCCATTTCTGCTTCTTGATCTCAGAGGAGGTTTATATTGGGTATGACCTTTAGGCCAGTCTTCCATACATTTTCTTTGAACAATAAATGATCAACAGCCCCCCTCTCAAGCTAGCCCAGGGGAACTAGGTGCAAGAGCCTGTTGCCTTGTATTAACTTTCAGGGACCTCTTGTGGTATTTTCCTGCTGCCCAAAAGGTTAGGGCTATATTATACTAAATATATAAATGTATTTGGCATAATATTTCCTATGCTCCTTCCTACTCTGCACATAAAGAGTATGCACATCAATGAAAAGACACAGATCTTAAGAAGGCTACCACTCCACCACCACCCACTGCCGTCAAGTCGATTCCAACTAACAGCGACCCTATGGGACAGAGTAGAAGTGCCCCATAGGGTTTCCAAGACCACCACATCTTTCTTCTGCAGAGAGGCTGGTAGGTTCAAACCACCAACCTGTTAGTCAGCAGCCGAGTAATTAATCACTGTGCCACCAGGGCACCTTCTTGAGAAGGTTACCTGGTGCTTTACATTCTTTATTTTCCTTAATCCTCACAACATTTTTGCCTCTCTAAGGTTAGCATTTTACAGGTAAGGAAATAGAAGTTCGAAGAGTTTAGGAAACTTGCTTATAGTTACTTAGCTAGTAAGTTTCAATGCCAGGATTTGATTCCCAAATGCATGTACTTTTCACTGTACCATGCTGCTTCTTTTGATCCTGAATACCCTTTAATCTACCTGGGAAAACAGATGTACACATGTGAGACAATTAGGGAATCATTTTAAGGCATATAGCGTGGTGGTTAAGAGCTTGGGCTCTGCACTCAGACAGCCGGGGGTCAAATTCCTACTCTGCCACATCATAGCTATGTGATCATGAATAAGTTGCTTAACTTTTCGGAACCTTAGTTTCCTCATTTGTAAACTCTGGGGAGAATTACAAGAAATAGTATATATAAAGTGCTTAGCACAGTATCTCTTACATGATTCCTAATATATGTTAATAATCATTCTCATGCATTGTTGATGGATTTTTAAGAAGCATATGTGCTTGTATATGTAAAGACATCTCCAGAGGGCTTGGAAGGAAAGGAACTGGTCTCAGAGTACCTCTGAGATGGGAAAAAGGGAACTGGGGCAAGAGGAAGACTTACTTTTCACTTTATTTGTACACCCTGGGTACATATAAGTGTTGGGCCATATGCTATTACTTATTCCAAGAAGCAATGAGATAATATTAAAGAAATGCTATTATATTGATAATGATTGCACAACATGAAGAACGTAATTGATGTCACTGAATTATACATGTAGAAATTGTTGAATTGGTTAAACAAATAATTCCTTTTATAAGGATCAGCACAAAGCTGGTTCCTGTGAAGCAGAGGTCAAAGACGTCCCAAATGTCCAGCTTTTCCTAACTGCTGTACCAGTCTGTCATCTCTAACATCAGCTACTCCCTCTCCACTCAGTACTCTGCCTTCTGTCTTTGGGTTCCCTAACTTACTGCAACGTTTCACAGAAGTGTATAAAGGAAATGGCTCACATGGCTGTGGAGGCCTGCAAATCCCGGGAACTGGTAGGTCAGGCAGCAGGCCTCTGGCTCAAGTCCTAAGAACCAGAGGTCAGCTGATCACAAACCAGACATGGGATCCAGAGGCAGAGAGAGTTCCGCCAGGTCACACAAACATATGTCTTGGATGCAGGACACACCCCAGGGAAGGGCATAACTTGAATAACGTGGGACTTGAGTCAAGCCCTCCTGCAAGCCTGTGACCCAAGACACACCCTACACCAATCCTGCCTCATCAACATGTAGGGGTCAGGATCCACAACACATAAAATGGAAGACAACCACACAATATTGGGAATCATAGACTAGCCAAGGTGACACATAACCCTAACCATCACAGCTTCCATATACCTTAATTGCATAGTCCCATTCAATCATTGTGTGTAAGTCACAAAGACCATGGCTAGAAGGGCCATATTAAGTAATTCATTACACTGCAATTGATGAATGTTTTGTTGTATATAATTTTACCACAATAATAATAATATTATTATTACCATTATAAGGAATATGGAATAAGGAAGCCATCAGTGGGGTAAGCTGGTCTGGGAAAGGTTTCTTGGTGAATTGAACAGGGCTTTAAAGAAGACATAGAATTTTGATGACAGAATAAAGAACCTTTTTTTTTTAAATTAAAAACAAGAGAAATTTTATTGAGAATAAAGAGCAGCCATGGCCATACAGCAGCCATAGCAGAATAAAGACCTTGGAGGCATTTTAAGTGAAAGACTTCTTTTTTTTATGCTCTTTTTTTTTCTATTGTTGTGTTTTAAGTGAAAGTTTACAATTCAAGTTAGTCTCTCATATGAAAATTTATGCATACATTGTTATGTGACCCTAGTTGCTCTCCCTATATTGTGACAGCACACTCCTCCTTTCCACCCCAGATTTCCCGTGTCCATTCAACCAGCTCCTGACCCTCTCTGCCTTCTCATCTCACCTCTGGACAGGAGCTGCCCATTTAGTCTCATGTATCTACCTGAGGTAAGGAGCACACTGTTCACGAGTATCATTTTATGTCCCATAGTCCAGTCTAATCTTTGTCTGAAGAGTTGGCCTCGGGTGTGGTTCCAGTTTTGGGCTAACAGAGAGTCTGGGTGTCATGTCTTCTGGGGTCCCTCCTGTCTCAATCAAACCATTAAGTCTGGTCTGTTTACTAGAATTTGAGTTCTGCACCCCACTTTTCTCCCGCTCCATCAGGGTCTCTCTGTTGTGTTCCCTGTCAAGGTGGTCATTGTTAAGTGAAAGACTTACACAGCAGAGTAGAGAGGCAGGAATGAGTAGCCAGTGAATGCAGTCTGTTCAGTGATAACTGTCTGGCATTTTGATAACTAGTCCAAGTGATAGATTGGAGTGAAGATTTTTTCAAATGCCTATGCTGGAAAAGAGAGTGCAAACAGTTAAGCTCTCGGCTACTAACAAAAAGTTTGGTGGTTCAAATCCACCTAGAGGCACCTCAGAAGAAAGCCCTGACAACCTACTTCTAAAAGATCACAGCCCTTGAAAAGTCTATGGAGCATAGTTCTACTCTGACACACATGAGGTTGCCATGAGTCGGAATCAGCTCAACAGCAACTCGTTTGGTTTTTGGCTTTTTAAGTTAGAATTTAGCAAAAACACTCCACCTCAAACACAAATATTGAGAAAGAGCAGTTCTGGAAAAAGATTGCTGGTTGAGGCCAATTCCATGAACCCTGCTACCAGAATTATTCCAGTTCATCAATCCAAATTGAGCAGGAGAAACCTTTGACATGCCCCTCTTTCTGCCTGCAGCTCAGCTCTCTCCAATCCTGAGGTCGTTACTCCTCAAGAGGGGATAATCCCAAGGACAGCAAGCTCTGCTTCGTCATTTGGATTTTGGAAGCAGAAACCCACCAGGCAAGTAAACAGGAACAATGACCCGCCATTAAACATGTGTAGAAGAGCATGACAGGGAGTTTGTACAAGAAGAATCCAGGAGCACTTGCTGACAACACTTGCAGAGATGCTGACCACTGTGAGCTCTGCTCATTGAACCTCAGTAAAAAGCTCCTTCTCCCCAGAGATGCTTGGACATGGGTTCAATATCAGTTTAGACAATTGTCTACACATGGACTTAGATTGAAAATAATTTAAAGAGTGGAGTTAGATAGACCTAGGTTTGAACTGTTATTCTGACACTTTTTTTGTAGTATGATTTGGCCACATTTTTAAAATCTCTCTGAGCCTCAACTTGCTTGTTGCAAAATGGGGTTTTTAAGAGGATCAAATGCAACAGTGTTTGAAAAGCACAAACTAGATACTTCTCTTTATAGAAAAAGATCAAGCTATGGGGCCAATAAAGGAACTGATAAAATAAAAACTGTCTCAAAATTATCCTTGTCCTAGGCATACTCAGCATCTGAATGTATGCTTATTTTGTTAGCCCAATTACCAGGGAAAAAAGAGAGAGATAGAAAGAGAGAGAAAGAAATAAGGACAGGCAGGAAGCCAGATTCTGGCTCTTACACAAGAAAATTCACTGTAAGTAATTTCCAGACACTGTTGCTCTCTTTCCTCAAACACTGGGGCCACAAGGCACTATGCCAAAGAAGTCAGCAGCCTGGCAGATATTTTAAACTTATTCTGAGACCAAACGACAGGCCATTTGCACCATATGCCACTGACACATTAATCTAGGCAAGGATGCTAGTCACCTGGGGACATCCATGCTGAAATGCCATTTAGGCAGGGCACACCAACTCCAGTGGCAGAAGTTCATCAAAGCAAACAGTGAGGGTGGCCAAGAAGATCTAAGTGGAGAGGAGGAGTGAAAGGGAGGTGCAGTGTCTCAGGCTTGAAAGACTTTCTGTGTTGCAGACACTTCATTACGCTTCTAGAAGAGCTACAGATTCAGCAAAACATATCAAAACTGGGAATTACCAGGCTGGGCAAATGAGTGTCTGCTAGTTTTTACACCCATTACTCTATGTGGCCACCCACACCATGACCCTTCTATCTATTGGCAAATACTGGGCTATACTCCAGTCTACCAGAATGACCTCCTTTATCCCTGCAGTTTCATTGTAAAAAGCCTGAACATGTGGCTGCCGAGTGACTTAGTGGATGCCCCTGTGTCAGACTTTCCAAGATGCAATTTGGTGGGAGCGCTCTGGGGCTTAGGTTTCCCTTTCCCCTTTGCCCAGTCCAGTTTCTTGGTTACTACGAGCAGTAATGAGCTTCTCCACCCCATTGTGAGGACAGGCTCACAGCCAGCACATGAAAAAGACTGAGCTTGTGTGTGGCAACTACTCTATTTCATGAGCAGATCACACATCTGTGTGTGTGTGTGTGTGTGTGTGTGTGTGTGTGTTTCCTTTCTTCTGTGATGTAACTACACTAATGATTTTCTTTTTTTTTAAGTAGGAATAAGGCAGTACTACGGCTTTCTGGGAAAAAAAAAAGTCACCCAGCAGGATAACTGCAGCAGACATCATAAAAAGAACTAGAAATGAAATGCCCACCCACTCTTGTCATTGGGCTAAATGATTTTCCAGGGGCAAAAGGATAGTTCTAACTTAGGGAATCTTAAGAAACAAATAGAATCACTGCCTTAATGACTTTCTTCCAGGCAAATGGGGCTTTTAAAAATCAGCTCTCCCTGTTAATGTTAGGTGTTTTTGATTGTGAGGAGAATTCCAACGATCAGAAAAATAAGATTAGGCAGCCAAAGAGTGTGAGCATTTCCCAAAGTTTGCTATGGTGAGTAGTTCAGAGTTGTGGTTGAAAGTGTGGGCTCTGGAATCCATCCTTGGTTCAAGTCCAGAGCTCTGTCCATTGCCCCACTAATGACCATTGACAATTTACTCAACCCACCAGTCTCTGTTTCTTCATCTGTAAAGCTGTACAGTGTAAACCCACCAGTAGCCCTGGTAGCACAGTGGTTAAGATCTCAGCTGCTAACCAAAAGGTCAGCAGTTAGAATCCACCAGCCTCTCCTTGGAAATCCTACGGGGCAGTTCTACTCTGTGAGTCTGAATGGAGTCAACGTCAACAGGTTTGGTTTTTGGTTTTTATAGGGTTGTTAAGAATTAAATGAGAAGATATGTGTGTAGTGAGGAGCGTACTTCCCATCGTGTGGTAAGGGTATCTATGTCAAAATGATAGCCCTGATCCTGGGAACTACATGTTATTCATGTCTTTCAATGGAGAGACATTATTTCTTTGAAGTCTTAGCAAAGACTCAATGGGTCTTTGAATCAATTGGCATTTTCTGAGCATTGGGCTGTGTTATGCATTATGAAACACTGGTAAAAAGTAGAAAAATATATGCACACCTGTGTTCATTGCAGCCCTATTCACAATAGCACAAAGATGGAAACAAAAAACCTAAGTGCCCATCAATGGATGAATGGATAAACAAAATGTGGTGCGTACATACAATGGAATACTATGCAACTGTAAAGAATAATGATGAGTTCTCAAAATATATTATAACATGGGTGAATCTGGAGGACATTATGCAAGTGAAATAAGTCAGTTACAAAAGGGCAAGTACTATATGATCTCACTTTTATAAAAAGACAAGAATAGGTATAGATACAGAAACTAACATTCATTGGTGCTTACCAGGGATGGGAAGGGAAGAAGGGGGAACCGCTCTCTAGATAGTAGACCTTATTTTTGGTGACAGGAAAGGCGACACCAAATGTAGGTGGAGTGTGTAAATGCTATAACATATATAATTTTGAAACAACAGCAACAACAACCAAAAAATATATTTGTGGTACATGGGTGGGTATGTTCTACATCCTAGTTTGGTGAGTAGTGTCTGAGGTCTTAAAAGCTTGCCAGCAACCATCTAAGATACAACTATTGGTCTCTACTTGTCTGGAGTAAAAGCAAGGGAAGGAAACCAAGGACTCAAAGAAGAAGCTAATCTATAGGACTAATAGCCTATATGAACCACAGCCTCATCTACCCTGAGACCAGAAGAACTAGATGGTGCCTAGTTACCACTACCAAAGGACCCTGAAAGAGTAAGAGAAAAATGCAATACAAAGCTCAAATTCTTAAAAAGTCCAGACTTACTAGAACAGTTGAGACTAGAGGAACCCTGAGATACCCTTTAAACTCTGAACTAAAATTATTCCCGGAGGTCACCTTTCAGCTAAATAACATATTGGCTCATAAAATAAACAAGATCACCTGTGAGTACTGTGCTCCTTTAAAAAATCATCTATATGAGACCAAATGGTCAGCTTTTACCATTTACTCTAAAGCAAAGATGAGAAGGGGTGGGGGGCGGGCACAGAAACTTGATTAATGGAAAAGAAACAGCTAAAACAGAAATAATGAGGATGTTGACACACTGTGAAAAATGTAACCAATGTCTCTGAACAATTTGTATAGAAATTGTTAAATGAGAACCTAATTTGCTGTGTAAACTTGCACCGAAAACACAATAAAATATTATTTCAAAAAAATAAAATAAAAGAAGTAGAATTGTTAGTTTCTGCTCAGAAATAGCTTAAAGTCAGCCCTGAAGAAGGATAACACCATTCTTATCCAAGACCCAATGTCTGGCATCCTCAAAGCTTTGTTCTAAGCACTCAAAAAAGCCAATTTAAATGAGATCCAAACACTCTGTTGCAATAGTTTCCTAACTGGCTCCCTGTACCCATCCTTGTCCCTCTTCAGCCTATTCACAGAAAACCAGAGAGCTCTATATAATGTAAGTCATATTATGTCACTCCTCTTCTCAAAAGCTGCTGATTGCTCCCTATCTCATGCAGAATAAGATCCAAAGCCCTGTGTGGTCTGGGTCCCAGTTACCTTCCTGTTCACATCTCCTACCACTTTTTCTTTGGATCACTCCACTCCAGCCACACTAGCCAACTCAAACACATCAAGCATGGTCCTGCTGTGGGACATTTACACTTTGATACTTTTTCTCTCTGGAATGTTCTTCCCCCTGTACCTGTATGACTTGTTCCTTTACTTCATTTACATGTCTGTTCAAATGTCACATAATCAGAGGATGCTTCCTTGACCATTCTCTTTAGTCACTTAACCCGATTCTATCCCCTTATTCTGTTTTATTTTTCTTCACAGAGACTTCAAGATTTAATGTAGAAAGGTTAATGTAATGAGCTCCAGTCCCCACTGCTGCAATTGGTCTGAAGGCTACAACTGATATTTAACATCTTCATCTTCTACAGCTCATTCTAGATTTCTCTCACCTTTGGCCAGCACTTCAGCTGGTGTAGGTTGCTTTCCAGGTGGGGTGGCTCAGACCTTCATCCTCAAAGGATCTGAGTTGCTTTAGCTCCTTTGGGGTGAGGTTGCTGAAGTACTCATTTACAGTTATTACTGGGCATGGAGTTATCACCAAGAAATACCTCATTGAAACCCTGGGTCCTAGACATACTCCTTGCTGCCAAACTAACTCCACTGTATAGTACCAACTTTAGTTCCTCAAAGTAATCAGAGCAAATTACCCTTAATAAAAATTTCACAAGTGAGTCATGGGGAAGGATGGTGAAAGGGACCAATCCTATTTTTACCTATCGATTCTTTTTTTTTAATATATATTTTATTTATTTCAAGTGGCATACATCCATCCCACTTGAAATAAAGACGTCCACCCACTGCAAACCTACATCCACCCACTGATTCTTAGACCCACATGGTCTATCTATTAGAGACTCAACACTGTTGTTTTAGTGCATAAACTACAGAATGCGGTCCAATTCTATATAGTGTTATACCCAAGCTAGCATCTTCACTGTGCCTTTTGTAGGCCAGTCTATTATTCTGCTGGGCTGGCTGCCTCTTTGTGATGAAGTACATGGTCAGACCAATTGCTCCCATGGCCATTGTTACACTTCCCTTACCATAAATGCGATCCCTTAGTCTGAGACAATGTTGTGTGAGATATCAGCAAAGAAGATATTCTGTAATTCCTCAGCCATACTGGCAGCAGCACTGAAGTCAAAAAAGGAGAAGACATAGCCAAAGAAGATGTCAATTCCAGTAAAGGTGAATTGCTGCCCACTCCAGATGCCCACCTGAATTTAGAGACCACCTCAAGAATAGATTTGACTCATTGAACACTACTGACTGAAGACCAGACGAGCTGTGGGATGAAATCAAGGACAGCATATATGAAGAAAGCAAAAGGTCATTAAAAAGACAGGAGAGAAACGAAAGACCAAAATGGTTGTCAGAAGAGACTCTGAAACTTGCTCTTGAATGTAGAGTAGCTAAAGCTAACGGAAAAAATGAAGCAAAAGAGCTGAACAGAAGATTTCAATGGGAGGCTCCAGAAGACAAAGTAAAGTATTACAATGAAATGTACGAAGACATGGAGTTAGAAAACCAAAAGGGAAGAACGCACTCAGCATTTTTCAAGCTGGAAGAAAAGAAGAAAAAATTCAAGCCTCGAGTTGCAATATTGAAGGATCTATGAGCAAAATGTTGAACGGTGCAGGAAGCATCAAAAGAAGATGGAAGGAATACACAGAGTCACTGTACCGAAAAGAATTGATTGATGTTCAACCATTTCAGGAGGTAGCATATGATCAAGAACTGATGGTATTGAAGGAAGAAGTCCAAGCTGCACTGAAGGCATTAACGGAATTGACAGAATACCAGTTGAGATGTTCCAACAAATTGATGCGGCGCTGGAGTTACTCACTCTTTAATGCCAAGAAATTAGGAAGACAGCTACCTGGCCAACCAACTGGAAGAGAACCATATTTGTGCTCATTCCAAAGAAAGATGATCCAACAGAATGCAGAAATTATCAAACAATATCATTACTTTCACTCGCAAGTAAAATTTCGCTGAAGATAACTCGAAAGCTGTTGCAGCAGTACATCCACAGAGAACTGTCAGAAATTCAAGCTGGATTCAGAAGAGGATGTGGAACAAGGGATATCATTGCTGATGTCAGATGGATCTTGGCTGCAAGCAGAGAATACCAGGAAGATATTTACCTGTGTTTTATTGACTATGCAAAGGCATTCGACTGTGTGGATCATAACACATTATGGATAACATTGCGAAGAATGGGAATTCCAGAACACTTATTTGCGCATAGACCAAGAGGCAGTTATTCGAATAGAACAAGGGGATACTGTGTGGTTTAAAATCAGGAAAGGTGTGTGTCAAGGTTATTTCCTTTCACTATACTTATTCAGTCTGTATGTTGAGCATATAATCCAAAAAGCTGGACTATATGAAGAAGAATGCGATTTCAGGATTGGTGGAAGACTCATTAACAACCTGTGATATGCAGATAACACAAGCTTGATTGTGAAGAGGACTTGAAGCACTTACTGATGAAGATCAAATCCTTTAGTATGGATTTCACCTCAACATAAAGAAAACAAAAATCCTCACAACTGGGCCAGTAAGCAACATCATGATAAACAGAGAGAAAAGACTGAAGTTGTCAAGGATTTCGTTTTAGTTGGATCCACAATTAATGCCCATAGAAGCAGCAGTCAAGAGCTCAGCGTATTGCATTAGGCAAATCTACTGCAAAAAACCTCTTTAAAGTGTTAGAAAGCAAAGATGTCATTTTGAGGAATAAGGTACCCCTGACCCAAACCATGGTATTTTAAATCATCTCATTGTATGCGAAAGCTGGACGATGAATAAGGAAGACCAAAGAAGAACTGATGCCTTTGAATTATGGTGTTGGCAGATAACATTAAATGTTCCATGGACTGTCAGAAGAATGAACAAATCTGTCTTGGAAGTACAGCCATAATGTTCCTTAGAAGCGAGGATTGTGAGACTTCATCCCACCTACCTTGGACATGTTATCTGGAAGGACTAGCCCCTGGAGAAGGATATCCATTCTTAATAACGTAGAGGGCAAGCAAAAAAGAAGAAGACTCTCAACGAGATGGATTGATACAGTGGCTGCAACAATGAGCTCAAATATAGCAATGATTGTGAGAATGACACAGGACCTGGCAGTGTTCCGTTCTTTTGTACAATGGGTCACTATGAGTCCAAACCGACTCGACGGCACCTAACAGCAACACCAGGATGGAAGGAGTCTGATGTAATGAGCTTGCCACCAAGTGGCTGGCTAGTCTCTTTGAGGATGATGCCTTGTTTGTGCCAGTCTGTGCTGCTGGCAGGATGGATATTCAGCAGTTCAGGAGCTGTAGCTGCCTTGGTGACAGGGAGTTGATGTTGATGTGACCACCCATAGTTTCCACCCTGTCACCATGGCCATGCTGTTCATGAGCCCATTGCACAAGCACCAGAGTGGCTGTGGAGTGAGGCTCACTGACAACCACAGGACAAGTCATCCTGCCTACTTGGTTGTTGATACTCTATTGATTCACTGTGGTGGATGCTCATGGCACAAGATTCAAAAATCCTTATCCTTTATGCCTACCCTCATTAAGTCCATCCATATGCCTCCTCCCCAAACTTTTTTTTTTTATAAGAAAGCCTATACAAATGGGCATGATTGAGCTGGTCACCACTGTGGGCCATTTAGAATGTGCCTCAGAATTGTCTGCCCAAGGAGCAGAAAAGGGTAACTCTACCCACCACCTTCCATCCTTATTAATAAAGATTGCCTCAAAGGGAGTTAATTCCCTTGAACTTCTAGGTTTGTGTATGTGTAAGTGCCAGGCAGATTCCTGTAGACGTCCGATTCAGATGATCATAGAAGGTCAGGATAGAGAGCAGAGTAGATTCCTGGCGCAGCTGAGACAAAGTCCTTGTCCGGGTATACCTGGGCACAGCAAAGAGTGGAACAAAATGTAGATGGCAAGCCCAAGAGGTGTCTGATATACCTTCAAAGACTGGGGAGCCAATCATAATTGTAAGAACACATTAAATTATGTATTTCAGATAATTAGATTAAAAAAAACAAAAAACAAAAAAACCCTGCTGCTGTCAAGTTGATCCCGACTCATAGAAACCCTATAGAGCAGGGTAAAACTGCCCCATAGGGTTTCCAAGGAGCAGCTGGTAGATTCAAACTGCCAACCTTTTGGTTAGCAGCCAAGCTCTTAACCACTGCGCCACCAGGGCTCCAATTAGATAATAGGATATTTTAAAATATGTACTTAAAAATATAATTGGTGCCGCCAAGAAAAGCAAAAAAAAAAAAAAAAAATTGCTAGCGAAGGAAGAGATCAGTGTGAGCTGGAGTTGGCGGGAAGGAGCTGGACCTTGGGGTGTAGCTGATGGGAAAGCTGAGGATTCTGGGTAAAGAGTCCCTTGTGTGTTAGGGAAGCTGAAGTGAGAAAGCTCTGGAGAGGGGTGGAGTCAAAGGGCAGGAAAGACATCACCCAGACTGCTGAAGGTATAGAGGTTCTTTTGGTTTAAATAAATTTTCTGCCCTGCTGCCTCCTACAAGATAGATCATTAGCTGCCATCTCATCTCTGTTGTGATGCCATGTAGTTAAATAAGCATTCTTTCGAGTGAGATAGATCTGCTTTTGAATCTTGGCTGTACAGCTTGGACAAGTTGTCAGCTAACTTCTTTAATCTTTAGTTTCCTCATCTGTCAAATAGGGATAAGAACAGTACCTTCTTCATGGATTTATAATGAGGATTAAATTAGTTAATTTATGGAAAGCACTTAAAACAGTGCCTGGTACATAACAAGTCTTGATAAATATTAGTATCATTATGAAGGAAAGTGCAAACAATGCCTTTTCAAAGCCAAAAGAAACCTAACTAAAACAAAATAATAAGAATAGGAAGCATTGGGCAGTTAGGAGAAAACAGATAATCCACATTTCCATGCAACACAAAGTAAGTGACTCTAAAGAAAGTTCTGCAAAAAGTATTCAGTCATGTTTCTGTAAAAAGTACTCTGCAATGTCTGAGGCATCCTGGAGATACTCACTCAGCCGAAATTCCTTTTAGCCTTAGAGCAAAGAAAACTAATGAAACAATAATGGCCATGTTGACATTATTGGAAAAAGCAGTGGCAAAAAACCTGTTGGGAGGCTCATCTCCTTTTGGAGTCTATAGCACATATGGGTAGCTTGGGCCTGTTCTCATTTCTCCAGTGTATGGCAGGATTAGCCAGGCAAATGCAATCTGCCTCCACATCAGAGAGAGAATATTTCTATGCAGAAAGGGCTACAGCTGTCACTGACGGCCCCCATGCATCCTGGGAACAGTATGGTGTGCTGCAGACAAGTTTTGGGGAGTAAAAAATACTTCTTTTCCTACCTGAGCTGCCTAACAGGCTTACTTTATACCACCCATGCTTTGTTTGAGCAGAAAAATTGTGTTGAAGGTTCCAGGCATTGCATAGGGTTGGGGGAATATCAAAGCACTCGGACATTGGTTTGACAAGTTATCCAAGATACAATGAAGAGTTTCCTTTTTGGTCTTCTGCCTTCAAGGTGCACTGTCGCCAATGCTGCAGTTCTTTGTGACTCTGCCTTGGCAATTAGCATGAAGACATGAATGACCTTTGGCAATCATTAGCTCCTTAATAATTATCTGCCATCCCTTCATTCTCCAACAGATCCTGACCCACTTCATTATTGTCCTATAAAAACCTTCCATTATTTTCTAAGTTCAAAGGGCCTTCTTTAAATTTTTCTTTTGTTATGAAGGTAATACTTGCTTATTGTAAAAAAAAAAAAAAAAAAAATCAGAGAGTTTAGAATGGTACTAAGTGAAAAGTAAAAGTTTTCCTTCCCACTTTACCAAGAACCCTGCCTCTCCATCCCACTGCCTAGAAGTTCACCACAGACAACAGCAAATTGTGTATGCTTCTAGACATGCTCCTTCTTTTCAAAGAGGATTGTACCACACACACACACAAATATGTGCTGTTTTTCTTTTGCTAAACAGTATCGAGAATGACTTTTCATATGTCCAGATAGGTTTACCTCATTGTTTTTAATGAATGTGTGTGGTTTTACCAGAAATTATCTAACAAATCCCCTTTTAATGGATATTTAAGATGATCTCTAACTTTTCTCTATTACAGCAATGCTGGTGAACACCCTTTGTGTTTGGGTTTCATGAAGAAAAAATATGGGCTTTGAAATCAAGCAGACCTGCTTTTGAATCTTGGCTCTGCCAGTCAATAGTTGTGTGACTGCTTTTAAGTTACCAGGCCCTTTGGGGCCTCAGTTTTCTTATCTCTAAAATGGAAAACAGTAATATCTTCTGAGTAGGTTTGCTGTGATAATTCAGTGAAATAACATGGGCGAAGAACCTAGTACAGTGCCTGCTGGGCAGTAACCACTTATGTCGGCCATTTTCCATAACTGTGATGCCCTAACAAGCCATTCTTGTTTACAACTGCTTCCCATCTCTGTGTCTCCTGTTTCTGGAATGCCCTTTCCTTATTCTTACGGTGAAAATTCCCACAGAGGAGCAGCAAGAGACACAAATGCCGGGGTTTGAGAATCATTTTCCTT
Source organism: Dugong dugon (assembly GCA_030035585.1). Taxonomy (NCBI): domain Eukaryota; kingdom Metazoa; phylum Chordata; class Mammalia; order Sirenia; family Dugongidae; genus Dugong; species Dugong dugon. Next base: position 126,114,744 of record CM057462.1, on the reverse strand, counting down.
TTCTTATTTCATCTGCGTTTTCCATACATGGAGTCAGAGAGGTGACGATTTGGTTCCAGAACTGATAAATTAATTACCAGATTCCTACTGAATCATTTTGTATAAATTCACCAACCCTAAAAGGTTACAGAGAACTGAATAATGAAGTGACTCTTGTGGGCTATAGGGTGACTGAAGATTCTCCTTCAGAAAGAAATTCCTGAGGAATTCCTCATAGAGGATTATGTATGACCCCCCATTACCCCTACCCTTCCCCCCCACCCCCATACGTCTGTTCACATATAAAAAAAATATATTGTGAAATAACTCCATCTCCTGTTCATTCTGAATCTATGTAAGCTCAAGTAATAGTAATTCAATTACTGGGTGATGGTCATAGCTGCATTATAGTGTGTACATTCCCTGTACTAAATTCACAGTTTCTTTTGTTTTCTAAGAGCTCCTGGCCTGAACCATTGAACACTAGGGGATTCTGGCTTAGCTGTTTCACTTCCCAGCAGCTCACCCCCACTTTGATTATTTGATTTCATTACTCAGATCTGGAAGAACTAAAGAGAAGACCACAACAACCAGGTCCATTGGCTTTAGAGAAAAGGATTGTACCCAGTGAAGAGGCAAGTAAAGCAGAGACACTTCCTTCTCCACGTGGGCCTCATTCTTCGGGGATCTTCCCTAGTTGCTGAAAAGTAATTCTGCCTCATGCAGCTCAGGATGACTTCATGTTGTAGGGAATGAGATGTGGTGCTCTCTGCAGCAAGGCAGCCTTGAACCTGCGTGCCCTAGTTAAAAAGATCTGTGTGAGCTCTGACTGCAAGGAGATTTTAGTTTTAGAATGAAAAGCCAATATCAGATCATTTGAATTTATTTTCTACTTCAGTTTGCCCTTCTGCTCTAGGAAGTCTGATTTAAATACATTTTATCAGAAGCTTTCCACAGGCACCAAGTTACCTAGCAACTCCAAGTTTCCTTTTGGTGAGCTGTTTGCAACATAAAGGGTGTTCACAACTTGGTAGGATGTGTTTTTAGCCTTCAAAGTTTACAAAGCAACAATTAAATATTGAAACTGCCATTCTTGCCCTGCATGAATATAGAGCCTATTTAAATTACATAGAATTTTGGGGGCTGTTTTTCTTAGGAGAAATTTTTAATTAACCTACATGACCATAAACTTAAATGAAATAGCCCTATTTAATTTGGGATAACCCATCCAGATGCAGCATTGCTCAGCTCTAACTTAGAACCTTTAACAAAATCTAAATTGGTGCTTTGTGTTTTGTGCCTACTTTGGTAAGTCAAAAATGTTTGGTTTCCTGGGCCTTGGCAAATATATCCCTTGGCTCCGTTGTGAGGATACAGCCTCAGACCTCTAGGTCAAGATGGTGGTTTGAGTACGTGCACAGGAACCTCACCAATATCCAAACACATCAAAATGATAGATAAAATCTTTTTTATATATCTAAGTATACATATAAGTATATATATAGGAGACCCTGGGTGGTGCAAATGTTTATGTACTCAGCTAACCAAAATGTTGGAGGTTCAAGTCCACCCAGAAGCACCTCAGAAGAAAGGTCTGGTGATCTACTTCTGAAAAATCAGCAGTTGAACATTCTACGGAGCACAGTTCTATTCTGACTCACATGGGATTAAAGGGGGGGGGGGGGGGGAAGGCTTTGTGGACCAGAAAATGGAAAAGAAAGAAAGTCCAGTGGTTAGCAGGAGCTGAAGCTGCACTGTCCATGGGGAGCTTGGATTGGGTATGGCCACCAGGACTGGAGTCTTACCACTAACTTGGAAACTGGGACCTGCATGTGGTGGGAAACTGGGACTGGGATCCCCACACGAAGAGGGAGCCAAAACCTCTGTCTGCTTACAAACAGGAAAAAAAGTCACTTTACCCATTACCCAAGGCAGCCAGAAATGTACGATTTATATGCCCAACCAACGATTCATGAGTGAAGATAAAATATGACATTTGCAGACAGACTAGTATGCTGAAAATGCAGACCCCTTGGATTCTCACAAATCTACATGAGGAATGACTATAATCGTAATATCAATAGTCATGCTAATAGTAATTTTCGTGTTTAAAACAAATTGGAACAAAAATTCCAGACAGTTAATGAGCCATAGATTGGGACAGAGGGGTGGGCAATTTTGAGGAAAGTTGCATTGTTCTAAGGTTTTTGTCTTGTTTGGAAAGATACGGGGATCTAATTTAATTTCGATACTTTCAGAAAAATATTAATGTAAGTACATTTGTAGAATTTTAAAGGGTATGCACTGTGTTTCTAATGAAGGTCTTGAAACCTGGGAGACATAAGATTGAGAAAACATTAGGATTGTAAGCAAAATAATTTCCTGCCAGCAACAAAAAGAAAAAGAGACAGAACAATGGCTTCATATTCATAGAGAAGCAGAATCACAACCAGAGAGCAGGTTTTGAGCAAAGAGGAAGAAAAGGCCTAGAGCAAGGCATTGTGGGTTAGTGAGGTGACATGTAATGCATTTGTCAGTCAGAGTGAAACATGCCTTTCAGTAGACTCTCTTAAGGCAGCGGTTCTCAATTTTCTTTTGGTCTCAGGCCCCCTTTACACTCTTAAAAATTACTGAGGCCCCGAAAGGATTTTGTTCATATTGGTTACATTTATCTATATTTACCATATTAGAAATGAAAACTGAGAAAATTTTAAAACTCAATAATACATAAGGACACATTCCACTAGCTGTCGGAGAGATGACATCATTATATGTCATGTGGCCTCTGGAAAACTCCACTGTAAACATGTGAAGGAATGGGAGGGAAAAGGTAAATGGAGCTTGATATTATTGTGAAGATAGTTTTGGAGGACCCCCAGGGATCCTAGACAATATTTTGAGAGCCAGTGTTTTACGGGATAGATCACACCATACACTCTTTCAATGTCAATTCCTATCCACCCTTCAAGTTCTGCCTCCATCTGATTAAGCTTCAGATGTGTGTTTCTGCTCTTGCCTTTTTCTGAACCCACAGAATTCACCGTAGAAACACATTCAGTGCTTAGCCAGATGCTGCTTTGGGCAGCTGCATCTCACGCTATACTTTCACTTTGTCTCTGGAAGATTTCCTAGCATAGTAGCTACCCCACTGGGTGCACCAGTAGTTTTCACCCAGGGGTGATTTTGGCAATGTCTAGGGACATTTTTAGTTGTCACAACTAGGGGCAGGGATGCCACTTGCATCTAGTGGGTAGAGGCCAGGGATGCTGTTAGACATTCTACAAACCACAGGACATCCCCATACAACAAAGAGTTGTTGTTGTTAGGTGCCGTCGAGTTGGAAACCCCATCCAATCAGATTGGACAGTTGTGATCCATAGGGTTTTTGCTGGCTGATTTTCAGAAGCAGATCTCCAGGCTTTTCTCCCTAGTTGGTCTTAGTCTGGAAGCTCCACCAAAACCTGTCCAGTATCATAGCAATACTAACAGATGAGTGGTGGCAGCACTTGAGGTACATTGGCCAGGAATCGAACCCAGGTCTTCAGCATAGAAGGCAAGTACTCTGTCACTGAACCACCACTACCCTCTCAATAAAGAGTTATGCGGCCAAATATATCAATAGTGCTGAGGATGAGAACCCCTGAGTTACAAAATGCAGCTTTAGTAATAGATGTTAATTGGCTTAGTCATCTAGTGCTGCTATAATGGAAATACCACAAGTGGGTGGCTTTAAGAAACAGAAATTTATTTTCTCACAGGTTAGGAGACTAGAAGTCTTAATTCAGGGTGCCAGCCCTGGGGAAAGCTTTCTCTCTCTGTGGGCTCTGGTGGAAGGTCCTTGTCTCTTCTGAGCTTCTGCTCTTGGGTGATCTTCATGTGGCTTGGCGTCTCTCTTCCCCCATCTCTGCTCTGCTCTGTTGTTTAATCTCTTTTATATCTCAAAAGAGCTTGACTCAAGATACACCCTACACTAATCCTGCCTCATTAACCTAACAAACACAACCCGTTCCCAAATGGGATTATAACCACAGACATAGAAGTTAGGATTTATAACATATTTTGAGGGGATATACTGGTAATTGAATCCATAACATTAATACTTTATATAACTTTCCTAAATAACTTAATAGGGCATTCCTCATATAACCAGTGACTTCATGTCCGTTTGCAACCCCAGATCACTGTCCAAATTAAAGTTCAGACTCTCCGACATAATATTCATAGCCCTACCAAAATTTTTCCTGCTCTCTTCAGCTTGATTTTCCTTCCCCTCCTATCACATGCCTTACACTGCACTACATTAAACTTCCCAAAGTTCTCTGAAATGCCACACTCTTTCATGCCTTTGTGTGGATTGTTCTCTGACTGGGTTACCCTCTCTTCTAATTTACCAAGCAAATTTCTACTTAATCTTTAAGACCCAGCTCAAATAAAGCCTCCTCTTTTATGTACACCCTGTCCCTCCAACAGTCTGTTCCTACCTCTTTTATAGTACTTGTTTACCTCCTCTACTATACTGTGAGTTTTAAAATATATTAATTGGTATTTACAGCAATTAGCACTGGTTCTGAATCATGGTAGGTGTTCAAAAATCATCTATCAAGTGTTTATGTGTGTGTATATATATACATGGAGCCCTGGTGGCACAGTGATTAAGAGCTCAGCTACTCACCAAAAAGCCAGCGGTAAATCCACCAGCCGCTCCTTGGAAACCCTATGGGGCAGTTTTACTCTGTCCTATAGGGTCGCTGTGAGTCAGAATCCTCTCAGTGGCAATGGGTTTTATATATGTGTGTGTGTATATACATAAACACATGTGTCAGCACACATGCATACACACACACACACACACACACAGATTTGCCAAAGAAAATGGCTGGCTGAAGAGAGATTTCATCACCCTTACTGTGCAAAATTACTTCTCCCAGACACTTACATGGTGTTCATCTGACAGGAATTTAAACAAAGACTCAAGGGACCAAACTGAAAAAACATCTACGTAGACGTAGGCATTCACAAAGCCAAACTGAAAGAGGGCCGATGCAACACAGCACATCTCCAGGCAAAGGAGACCTAGTACAACTTTCCAGAACTGCACATGAAATGGCATTTCATCAAAAGTACAGCCACAGTTGCCTGTGCTTTCTCCAGAGCATGACCCAAAAAATCAAACCCATTGTCTTTGGGTCGATTCCAACTCATAGAGACCTTTTAGGACAGAGCAGAACTGCCCCTTAGGGTTTCCAAGGAGCAGCTGGTGGATTCGAACTGCCGACATTTTGGTTTGCAGCTGAGCTCTTAACCACTGTGCCACCAGGGCCCCAGAGCATGACCAGGAGCACCAAATCATCCACGAGTCCACTCACCAACAGAGAGCTGAGAATGCGGAGACACGACTGAGTGTGTGTTTTCCATGTGCACATATGCAGGCAGAAAACTTGGGTGATAAATTTGCTAAAATCAGAATTCTGTGCCCAATGGTGATTTGTCTTACTTGTTTACTGATTCACTGGATGCACAAGCCACGTGTGAGTTCTGATACAGACTGGGGAGTTGCGAGGCCATTGTTCTGTAGTTGGTTTTCCTCCTCCATAAATGAGGACAATAATTCCTGCTCTTTGGCACATAATGAGGGTCACAGGAAAAATGAGTCGTGCGCAAAACCCAATTCTGCCTGAATCCAGAGTTAACTCCTAGGCTATACTGTTGTTTACAGGAATATACTAAGATGTGTGCATCAGACACACACATACAGTTTTAACCTGCTAATATAGCTCTATATGTGTGTGTGTGTGTGTTGTTATGTGCTGTCGAGTCAATTCCGACTCATAGCGACCCTAGAGGACACAGTAGAATTGCCCCATAGGGCTTCCAAGGCTGTAACCTTTACAGAAGCAGACTGCCAAGTCTTTGTCCCACGGATCGGCTGGTGGATTTGAACTGCCGACCTTTCAGTTAGCAGGAAAGTGCTTAACCATTGTGCAACCAGGGCTCCTATGTGTATATATCTCCATTATAGTATATGATATATGCTCTCTAATGCAGAAATATCATGTTACTGCAGTGAGTCCTATAAATTTTTATTTTGTTACCTCTGGTTTCTTTTAGGTGGAATATGATTCCTCTCTGCTCCTCTTTCATTCTTTTAAAAGAGAAAGAAAAGCTTTTCGCTTAGATGTTCGTTGAACTGATACAAGGAGGGAAAGAAGAACATTACCTAATATAGAGCATTTTTAAGAACCTATTGTGAAGTAAGCAAATATAATTCTAATTTTCAAAAGAAGAAGAAGGTGGGGTGTCCCAGGGTATGATGTAGAAACCAAGAATTTAGTTTGATAACTCAGAGCCTCAGCTTGGTGAATACATTGATATTGAAGTTGGTCACTGGCTCTGGAGAGCTCCTAGGTTGGAGTTCATTCCAATCTCTGCAACATTAAAGTGAATGATGAGGCCAGGAGTACAGATACCGTGGCTGCTGGGGAGTTTCTGTGACACTGACAGAGATCAGCAGGAGAGGAGGTTTCCATTCAACAGATAAAGTCTAGATAAAGGTAGATTATAAGTGGAAAAGGAGGCCCAATAAAACTATAGCATCAAACAAAGAGCATGCTTGGTTTGAAAGCTTTGAAGTGTCAGCTCATATTTCTATTTTGTGAAAATCCATCCAGGGACTGCAAACATAAACCCTTCTTGTGGAACAGTGGATCTAAGAACAAGTGTTGAGTCATAACTTTCTGGTAAATAGAGCTACCTCTGTATTTGGAAGTATGTGGGGCAGAAAACTTATCAGGTAAGGGATTGGGGAGTAGAATCAAGACCAAAGAGTGGCGATTAGAGACAGTTGGAATTTCGGTTCAACGTAAGAAGTATTTTATAATAGCCATCACTGCTGTAAAAGGAAGCAGCTTCCCACAGTGAGTTGTGAAGTCCCTAGCCCATGCTTTTACTGATAAAATGCACTTTCACATAAAATTATCTCATTTTACTTTTCAATAATTTCACTAGGCAGGCAGGGCAAGTACCATTTGTTGTTAGTTGCCAGTGAGTAGGCTCCAACTCATGGCGACCTTATGTATAACAGACATGCCTGGTCCTGTGCCGTCTTCATGATCCTTGGTGTGTTTGAGTCCCTTGTTGTGGCTATTGTGTCAATGCACCTCACTGAGGGTTTCCCTTGTTGTCACTGACCCTCTACTTTACCAAACACGATGTCCTTTTCTAGAAAGTGGTCTTTCCTGATGACAGGTCCAAAGTAAGTGAGCCAAAATCTCACCATCCTCATTTCTAACGAGCGTTCTGGTTGTATTCCTTCCAAGACTGATTTGTTTGCTCTTCTGGCATTGTGTGGTACAATTGTTACAATTGATGAGCCAATATTGATATATTCCTATTAACTAAAGTTCATAGTTTACATGAGGGATCACTCTTTGTGTTGTACAGGTCTACGGATTTTGACAAATGGGTAATGTCATATGCCCACCACTAGGTATCATGCAGAACAGTTTTGCTGCTTCTAGTCCGGTGCTCTTTCCAAAACCTGAGTTTTATGCAGGTCCCTGTTTTGCTTTGTGTGGTTAGATGTGCAGCTTAAGATTTACAATGTTCCTCCCTTTTAAGTGTAAGGAGATCAGACTAATACCCTGATATTTTAGAAAAAATATTTGACCTTTATGGCTTATGCACTCATTTCTCTGAAAAATGGAAGTGATGATATTTGCTGCTAACTCAAAAGGATATTATAAGGATGATGTGAAAACAATTACTAGGGAAACTTGGAAATCCCACTTTACCCAAGGCAGTGCCAGATTATGCCTTTTTAAAAAAAATTATTAATAGCCCCCTTTCACTCTCAGAATTGTCATAGTTCAGGTAACAAATTATATGGTCACTCTAAAGATAACACTCACCACTTTTAATTGCAGTCACTTAAACTTAGACCTGGGTGGGGGAAAACGGCATAGACTCCAGACAAACTGTATTCAACTAGTTTTTTGTTTAAAGCAACTGTCACTTTTAAGTGACTGCATACCACTCTTGTGGGCATATACAAATAGCCCACGAAATTTGTCCAAATAGGACCACTTGCAAAGTATTTTCCCATTTCCCTCACTATCTGCAATGGGAAATTGACACCATTCTTCCCTGCAGGAATTTGTTTTATAAATAGTATTTCTCTTCTATCCTCTGAGAGCTCAGTGAAAAATGAGTAGGGGGCTAGAGGAGCCCTGGTGACTCTCTCTTCGCAGACAAACGGCAGCTTTAGCACCAAGGCATCCCCCAAGTTTGTTTGTTTGTTTTCCTGGATGCGGATGGGAAGGTGAATGAACCAGCAGTTTCACAGCCGGCAGTTGGAGTTGGTCAGGAGAGTCCTTCTTTGGCATCAGCTGCTCCGTACTCCCCAGATCAAATATCAGCTGTCAGGACCAACTGGTGCCTCCTGGAGGTCTTTAAAAAATGATTTTCCAGCTGTGAAAGGCTGTACCATTGTTCTGCTGTTTGGCCACCTTCTCTCTGGCTGGCCCACTGGCAGCAGCCATGCAGGGCAGCCAGAATGAGTCAAATCAAAGGGTCGACAATCCAGCAGCCGCCCGCCACTGTCCCTCCTCCCTCAGCTGTCTGATGTCACATCATCAAAGGCCCTGCATATGGCCTCGTGCTTGCTCATCATTCACCTCTCAGGCCTCAAGAAATCTCACAAGTCAGGGGAGGCGCCAGGAGAAAATTTGCAGCCCCTGAGGGTGCCCTAGGGGTGGTTAATAGCAAGGGAGGGTGACAAGAAAGGGGGAAGTTTAGTGTGCCGTGGTTCCCAATTGTTGGCTAACAGCCGGAGATTGACCTTGAGCTTGCGGCTACCACATGGCAGAGGCACCAGCCGGGCAGCATGTTCTGAGAGATCGGGAATAATGGAACTTGGAAATGCAAACGGTGTTAATGAATATTCCCCTGCCCCCACCCCACCCCACCCCACAGCTCAGTGTGCAGGAAGAAACGTTTCCCAGCTTACAGGGGCAAGTCAATGACCACCTTGCTCTGAGTCTGAAAACAGAGTTCTAGCACACGAATATCCCATCCCTATGAGGCCACTGCCAACTGTCTGAGTCACACAAGCTTGACTTTCTGGATCACAGGGAAGCGCCATCTGCTGTGACTCGGTCCCAGGTTAGGACAGTGGCCAAAGGATGAACAGGGACAAAAAGGGTGCCATGGATTGAATTGTCCCCCCAAAATATCTGTCAGCTTGGCTAGGTCATGATTCCTAGTATTGTATGATTGTCTACCACTTTGTCATCTGATGTGATTTGTAAATCCTGTCACTATGATGTAATAAAATGGATTAGCAGCAATTATACCGATGAGATCTATAAGATTAGATAGTGTCTTAAGCCAATCTTTTTGAGATATAAAAGAGAGCAGAGAGCAGAGACACATGGGGACCTCATACCACCAAGAAAGCAGTGCTGGGAACAGACTGTGTCCTTTGGACCTGAGGTTCCTGAGCTGAGATGCTCCCAGACAAGGGAAGACTGATGACAAGAACCTTCCTCCAGAGCCGACAGAGGGGAAAAGCCTTCGCCTGGAGCTGATGCCCTGTGTTTGGACTTGTAGCGTGCTAGACTGTGAGAAAATAAATTTCTCTTTGTTAAAGCCACCCACTTGTGGTATTTCTGTTATAGCAGCACTAGATGACCAAGACAGAGGGTATCTTGGCCTTTTACAGGAATGATTATCTCATACTTAGAAGGTAAAGGCCGTGTACTTCCCTGACACTGGCTGTGGGCCTGTGTGGAAGACTGTTCAGCTGTGGGTGCTCCTGGGGCTGGTCTGCAGCTTTGCTCTCTAGTCCAGCTACGAGAACAGTCTACAGTGCTGGAGTGGAAGGGAGGGGACAGGTTACAGGAATGACACAGGTGTCTCCTTTCTTCCAAAACACAGCTTAGAGAGAATCTAGGGCTCGCCTTGCGGCTTTAATGCTGGTCCTGGATAACATGACTCAATGCCCATCTCTAATTATCTGTCAAGAGGCTGACCACATGGGATTCATTTTTGACCTTAAAATCTGAGCCCCATCAGCTTTGGAGGCATGGTCAACGTTTAAGAAAGGAAAATTCCTCCCCTTATTTCCCACATCTAAATTCTGATTCTAGTGCCTGGCTAAATTTTCTGTACCCTTTAGGGTACAGGATGTGGGGTGCATGTGGATAGGGAAGCTCTGTATATGCATGTATGTGTGTATGTATGTATGCATGCGTATATGTACGTATAAGACAGAGCAGGCCTAGGAAAGTAAATGCAGGTTATCATAATTTTCACGTCAGTATCTCACAACATTATAAAAAATGTTTTGTGAACTGTAAAGAAAAAACTATACAAATATAAGCAATGGTTGCTATAGTTACTTTATTTTATAAAATGCCCTTTTTAAAAAAAATGCAAAAGTGATTTCTCTTGTAGAGTTGGTTGTGTGGAGAAATCAGATGAACACAAAAGCACTAGCTTTGCCATTTGGCAGTTGTTTAAAATCTGTTTCCAAAGGTCACACTTGTGAAGTATTATTTGCCCTGAAATATACTGTAAAGGCAATTCAGAGGTATGTCTCATCTTAAAAATGGACTTTGGAAGCAAAACTAGTTTGGAACAAATTATAAGGAATGTGATATGAACATTTTAAATTGTAAGCTATACAAACTGAATTAATTAGTTGGAAACCATTATTAGATGCAGGATATTTCACCATACATTAAATGCTATGTCCTCATAAACAAGCCCTGTCTAGAATGGCTTATTTATAGGCTGTTATAGTTTGCGTAAAGAAAGAAAAAATTAAACTGGAGGCTCTTTGAATATAGCATAGTGCTGAAATCTAATTTACCGTTACTTTTTAAATCTATGTGTCTTTTTCAAATGCTTACAATATTTTTACTGAATGGTAAGCTTAGGCAATGGGCCTGGATTTATGCAGTTGTTCTTGGAATGGGCTTTGAATAGCATCGTGTAGTAAATTTTTCAGAAAGGAAAAACTTGGGAGCCATAGACCATTTTCCTGAAGGAGACAGAATCAGTCTGTGATTCCGTAAAGGTGGTTAACCTGCAGGCAGAAACAAATGCTCAGGATATTTTGCAAATTTACATTCACATTTGTTGATTCCATATTAAGCTGAATAACCAGGCACATAGAAGGTAAAGCCCTCTTTTAATTAACCCTCTTGGTGTGGGCCCATGTGATTAAATATGACGGAGCTGCTCCTGGGGTTTCTGCTACTGAAAATACTAATAATAATCATTTGTTTTGTTTTTATATTTAAACACATTATTGCATAGCTTGGTGCAGAGATAATTACCAATTTCATCTCCTGTGTTTTTCTAATGTTCATTAATAACAATAAAGGGTTGTAGGTTAAAAACTCATTTAATTGCCTTTATGTTAATGACATTATGAATAGCCTTAGCTCCAAGATTCTAATTCTGTCCAGTATCCTCTCTCTCGGTGGAGCCCCAGGAGGGCTGCTCATTTTATCAGCATTACTGATTCAGAGTTTTTCCTTGCAGGTGGGTTTTTGTACATAATCAGAATTAATGCAAGGAATGGAGTCGAAGCACTCGGAATAAGTAATTAACTAGAGTGCCCAAGGAAATACGCCCGAGCATTTTTTTTTTTTAGCATATTCATAAAACATTAAGAACAGTCATATACACAGTGGAAACAATTTCCCAGTAATGTGCTTTTAGACTATTTTCTGGTTCCCCCCCTTTGTTATTTCCACACAGGGGGAAAATTTTTTAAACTGAAAATCCCAAGGACACAGATAAAATGCCCGGTGTGTGGTGCTTTGGGATTACGTGGGCACCCGTGCTGCTGGAAGCAAGCTAAAAGAGTCTGGGTACCATTTCCCTTCCCTTCCTTTCCCCCGCCCCCATCTCTGTCATATAATTTATCAGGCAGCTTGCTTGCAACATCCGAGGAGATGTGGTCACCCTATTCCCAACTCTGCATGGAAGAATGCCCAGGTTGGAGGGGGAGTGACAGACACGTAAGTCACAGTGACCTACAGGCCCATTTTCCATGCTGCCATGTTAGCACTGAGGCAGCAGATGCTCCCAGGCCCCTTTGACCTTGATACCCTCTTAGGACACTTGGGCACAGGGAGAGACTCCCTGAGTAGCACCAGGAACAAGGTGCAGATACACTTTCATCACATTGGCTAAACATGACGTGAGCTAAGGTATGTGAAACTGTTTTTAAAATCATGCACCTTGGAGTCAAGTGGGCAGGTTCAAATACTGGCTCCACTATGATTAACTGTAAACTGTTGGACAAGTTACTTAATATCTGTCATAGTTACCTAGTGCTGCTATGACACAAATATCACAAATGGGTGGCTTTAACAAACAGAAATTTATTTTCTCACAGTTTCAGAGGCTAGAAGTCCGAATTCAGGGTGCTGGCTCTAGGGGAAGACTGTCAGCTCTGGAGGAAGGTCCTTGTCCCTTTTGAGCTTCTGCTCCTGGGTGATCCTCATGTGGCTTGGCATCTCTCTTCCCCCCTCTCTGCTTGCTCCTTTATGCCTAAACTGCTCTTTTTATATATCAAAAGAGATGGACTCAAATTGATGAGAACATCACTCTTACTTAAGATCCTGGTGAAGAACCAGATGGTATCTGGTGGAAAACCAGCACCGTGAGTTTAAAGAGCCTGCCATGGCCGCCATCTAGAAGCTCAGGTATTGATCATCAGTGTGTTATCTCCAATCTCTGATCAAAAGGAGGGACTGATTTAGGAAATAATACTGGAGTTATTATTCCCTCTCCTCTGGCATGGAGAATTGTGACCCATGTGGGGCTGGGCCCTCACAGACTCACAAAGACACGTCAACTGGGCCCTGAGATAGACAATAGATGGGACGATCTCAGAAATTATCTTAAGGAAGTTTTCACAAAAGCCCATCAAACATAACACAAAACACTTTCCACTCTTATCTTTTTCTATTAGCATTTAGTGAATATAAATTTGTTGGACCAATGAAGACCCTCCTGACTATTGTTACTGAAACCTGTACCAATGATTGTTAAGAAAGACAATTAAAAACGTAAGATCACAGTTTCTACCCAATCTGTAAAAAGGTGAAGCTTTCAATGGTTTTCCCCATTTGTAACGTTAGTATATACTGATGATTCTGTAATGGTCTTAGGACTCGGGCAGACATGGCCGTGACAGCATGCTTGTCCGTTTTCCCATTCTTGCTTATTCTGTACTATTCTCTGGACTCGGGCAGACGTGGCTCTAGTAGCCATGCTTGTCCGTTTTCCCACTTTTGTCTGTTCTGTGATACTTTCCTTAGATTCGGGCAGGCATTCTAGCTCTGGCAGCATGTTTGTCTGCTTCCTGCTTCTCCCTTTTTGAATATATGCTGAATAAAACTTTCTTTTTGCTTTACTTAAAAAAAAAAAAAAAAAAAGATTGACTCAGACACTCCCTACAGTAATACTGCTTCGTTAACATAAGAAAGAAAATCTGTTCCCAACTGGGATTATAACCACAGGTATAGGGGTTAGGATTTACAACACATATATTTGGGGGACACAATTTAATCCATAACAACATCTTTGAACCTCAGTGTTCTCATCTGGAAGATGGAGATAATGACACAGACAGTATTTATATTTTATTAGCACAGTCCCCATCAATAGATTCAGTAGTTCACTCTTCCCCCTTCTCCATCTTCATACCAGCTTTCACATGGAGAATATGACTCTGGATACTACAGATAATCATCACTATCAGCCAGATCAGTTTCTTCAAGATTGAGGTTTACAATAGCCCTGGTTCTTCTGAGAGTTGAGCACACAGTCTAAATGGGAACCCCCAGAAGGTGGCATGGGCCCAGCACAAAGCTCCTGGCTAAAGGAAGAACCAAAACATGTGTAAGATCCCAGGCAACTTAGAGCAAGGCCACATTTAATTCTTCCAGACACTGGTAAGGAGAAGTAGGCAATGATATTTGTTTGCTATGTACCTTAGTCCTGTAATGCATTAGGTTATTTAATTCTAACAACTTCCTTAATTAGGTACTGTTATTACACCCATTTTGCAAAGTTGAGAAACCTTAGGTTCAGACAGTTTCATTAACTTGCCCAAGGTTACACAGCTAATGAGTAGCAAAACCAAAATCTTTGCCCTTAACCACACTTTATAATAACAGAGAAATCAAGGCTTGAAAACTTATTTAAACTTATACACAATACCAATATTTTGCAGTCCATTAGATGTCCTATTCCTTTTTAATAAAAATATCAAAAAATTTAAGCCCTATTCAAAGTTCATTTTATGGTGATGCCTGCTGCTAATAATATTTTGCAGTGAAATCAAAATGTCCTGGTGCTTTAGCGAACAGAGTCTATGACATTGCCCTATGACATTGTAACTCGGAAACACAACTCCCCTGGTCTTAAAATTTAAGATATGTGTTTTGAAAGCCCAGTTTAAGAGCTGTGAAATGATCATTGCTCAAAACACTGTTGTACCAGATTTCCATAAAAGTCACTGCATCTTCAAAAACGGATTAAGTACAGGAATATAATTTCCTTATAATACTGTAGATTTGTACAGCACATAAAATATTACCAAATTCTTTTACATTTATTTGATCTCACAACTGCTCAGTGGAGTGGATATTAGAGCCCCATTTGCCAGATGATAAAACTTCTTTAAGGAATCTGCCCAAATGTCAAACATTTAGTTGGTAGCAGAGAGTAATCTAGACCTCAGTTCTCTGCTTTGAGCCTTTGCTACTCAAAGATTGGTTATTAAGCCATCAGCATCAGCACCGCCAGGAAGCCTGTTAGAAACATAAACTCTCCGGCACTGTCCAGATCTACTGAATCAGAATCTGCCTTTTAACAAAATCCCCGTAAATTCATGTGCACATTAACGTTTGAGAAACACCGTTCTGGAGCCTCAACTCAAGTTTTTCTCCTCTAGAGTCTAGACCATAAGCCCCATGAGGGCAAAGCCTGCATCTGGCTTGTCCATCACTATATCCCCAGCACTCACAAGGCACCTGCCCCAGAGCAGGCTCCATTAGACCACTTCAATAACTGAGCCCTTGGATAATCTGGATAGCTTCGTCCCGCCTATCTCCCTGCCAGCCAGTCAGTATCAGTATACATTCCTAGGGAAACAGCACGATTTTTCATGTTCTAGAACGTCCACCATCAACATGAAGGTCTTTGTCTTATACATTTGAAAAAGGGTGGAATCATGCTTGAAAGATAAACTGAAGCCTGTGGTTTGCAACCCTCTTTCCCAGACTTTAGGTGCCTGTAGGGAGTAGGAACATTGTATTGTGTAGTTATGTAAATGAAAACAACATAAATGAAAAGAAGGGGCTATTTATATCAAGTGCTACTAATTAAATGAGAAATAATGGGCCCTGCTGAGAAAGGATACAGTCGGAGAGAGCAAGAAAAACTTCCTGCTAGTAAAGACTCGCAGACAATGGGACAGTTTTCCTAGTGGGATAATTATGACTCCTGCAGTAGATTGTCTGAGGGCTTCCAACCCTATTATCAATGATGCTTTCAGGCCCCAACTTCGGGTCACAGATTTTGAATACACTAAATGCTTAATTCAATGCTGCCCTTTCACCTGGAAGATCGCAGGGTAAGAGAAAAATGTGTGCACCAGTCCAGTGCTCCCTGATTTAACTCTTCCCCGAAATTCTCCAGGAATAAATGATGGGAGGAGGAAATCATAACCTCCACTTCAGCTCTCCCACTCAGAAGGCGATTTCCATTTCAAACAGCTGATAGAGCAACAATGTGGCCATCAAACAGCTTGTGAAGATGAGTCCCTGCCCTCTGCCTTATTTTTCTTCCAAATCACTCTAAAAAATTTAGAAGCAGGAGATGAGTGGTGTGGAGCTGAAAGCCTATTCAGAAAATCAATGCAAGTCGAGCTTTTGTAAGAAGATGTTGATTTATAAGCGGCTGCATTGAAAACGGCTTGCTTTCTCATTAGTTAGACTTAGTTCATAGCTCTGATAAAAATAAGATAAAGAATTTAAAACAAACTTGTGGAGTATATTTCACTTTCAATTTGTCCTTGAAAGGTTTGGGGCCTCAGTAGAGAGGACTCACAGAGAAGTTAAGTGGCTGCAAGTCACTGGGGCAGCAGAGCAACACACGTAAGAGCTCAGGCTCTGGGACAGAAAGACCTGGGTTAGAATCCAGTCCACCCCACAGTCTTTATGGCACCTCATCCAAGCTCTTCCCCTCTCTAGGCCTCATGTTCCTCATTTGTAAAATGTAGGGAACAGTAGAAACTACCTCTACGGCTACTGGGCGGACTTAGTGAGTGGAATGCACGTTGCCTGGCCCAGTTAGGCCCTCAGCAAATGTTAGCTGGTTTTGCTCTACAAAATGAATGACTTCTATTATTGGTTGAACTGTGTTCCCTAAAAAGATATGTTGAAGCCCTAACCCCTGGTACCTGTGAATGTGACTTTGTTTGGAAATAGAGCCTTTGAATGTTATCAGTTAATATGAAGCCACATTGGTGTGGGGTAGACCCCATTCCAATCTGAGTGATGTCCTTATAAAAGACAGAGGGCTGGAGGGAGACAGCCCTGTGAAGAAAGAGGCAGAGACGGAGTTATGCAGCAGCTGCAAGCCAAGGAATGCCTGAGCTTGCCCGAAGCTGGGAGAGATAAGAAAGGATCTTCCCCTAGAGCCTTCAGAGAGAGTATGGTCATGCTAACACCCTGATTTTGGACTCCTAGCCTCAATGAGAAGGATCGACACAACATTATAGCCACAACAGCGGACTCCAATAAACCAGTGATCTGATGATGGCACAGGATCAGCCAATGTTTTGTTCTGTTACACATAAGGTCACCAGGAGTCAGAGCCAACTCAACAGCAACTAACAACAGCCTCCAGAACTGAGACAATAAATTCCTGTTCTTAGAAGCCACCCGGTGTGTGGTACTTTGTTACAGCAGCCCTAGGAAGATTATACAGCTTCTATTTGAAAATAAGTCAAATTTCATACATATTTATTATGTACCTTTTCTGGGCTGGAAACAACAAAGATTGAGAAAAGTTACGTGGAGCCTATTTCTTGCCTTCAATGAACTTACAAACTAATTGGGGAAAATGACACAGCCATATAAAACTATTAAGGAAAATGAAGAGAGAACATGATGAATGTCAAAAGAGAGACAGTGGCCAGAGGAGGAGAGGTGACAAACAATAAGGGTGGGGAAGGCGCAGAGATGAAAGGCGGGAGCTATAGGGAAAGGCTTCCAGGAGGAATAAACCGGACTGTGGCAGGGTCCTGGGGAATGAGTGGATCTTGAGCTGCACAACAATTAAATCATCCTATGTCAGCCCTTAAACTACCCTGGTTATAGAACAGGCAAAGTTTCACTTGAAAGTGCCCCTGCTGAGCATGTGCTGGCTTTATGGCAACCTATGATGACATTCATAGTCACTGTTAGACAAGATATTCATTCATTCCTTTTTATTGAGCATATGATGTGTGCCAAGCACTGTGGGTATAGATATGAACAAGACAAACCATGCCCTGATCTTTATAGAGCTCGTATCCTAGTGGTGGAGACATAAAATAAACATATAAATATTCAATATCATATCAGTAGAGATAAAGCAAGGGATTCAATGGTAGAATTCTCACCTTCCGAACGGAAGACCTGGTTTTGATTCCTGGCAGATGTACCTCAAGTGCAGCTACCACCCGTCTGTCAGTGAAGGCTTGCATGTTGCTATGATGCTAAATAGGTTTCAGTAGCGTTTCTAGACTAAGACAGACTAGGAGGAAAGGCCTTGCGTTCTACTTCCAAAAATCAACCAGTGAAAAACCCTACAGATCACAATGGTCAAATCTGCAATCTATAATGGAGATGGCGCAGGACCGGGCAACATTCTCTTCCATTGTGCATGAGGTCACTATGAGATGGGGGCCAACTCGGAGGCAGCTAACAACAGAGATAAAGCAGGGCAAGGAACAAGGAATGATGGTGAGTGGCTATGTTAGATACAGTGGCTGGGAAGGCCTCTCTGAGGGTGTGACATACGAGTACAGGTCTAAAGACTAGAGGAGGCATATTCCATGCAGAGGGAACAGCCAGTGCAAGGACTCCCAGGTGGGACTACATTTCCCATTTGGAAAGAAGGCCTCTGTGGCCAGAGCGGAGTAAGGACGGCCATTGCAACAGCGCCATGTACAGACTTCTTCCATAGCATGCTAGTTTGTTCTGTCTGCCCAAATGGCATACTAATGAGCAAAGTAAAGCCGCAAGCACTGGTCATGTTCCCAAAAGTGAGTGAACAAGTAGAGTTGAAGGGATACTTACAATGCAGTTGGTATTTGCAAGCTGACAATCTTATTTATCTTATGATCACCAAGCAGGTATAAGATGGGGCTGATTGCTTAGGCTGTAGTTCCAATTGGCTAATCAAACTGTGGCTTTAGTTTACATTAAGTCCATTTTTCTGCTTTCTAAAAACCCTAATGATGATTATTATTTAGTTAAATTACATTGTCTGGTAAACATCCGTGAGACAAGCAGATTACTGGATAAGAGTAGATGAGCGTAGTGCTCACTGAAACCCTCATCTTGGGACTTCCCCCTGAATAATACCACATTATTGTCTAACACCAATAATTCAAGTGACAATGTGTTGTTGCAGGTCTGTTAACCTGAAATCTTGAACTAAATCTGTCAAAAGTTTTCTTTTTTTGCAAACTGGCTAAAACGTTTAGTGGCAGGGGGAAAAATGCCATAGAAGCAATATGTTAAGAAACGTTTGTTTCAACACAAACAGTTGTTTTTATTTAAAAATTTCTGCCAATAGACTGGTAACATATTCCAACCTTGATTTTCCTGACTTCTTAAACAGTGCCGATAAAATGGAGACATCTAACATGCAAACAATAACACTCCAACCGCCTCACTAGAGGGAGAGAATAATTATCGACATGTATGTATAAAGGGTATTTTCTTCAACTTCTTGATTCTTCAACCTTTTTCCAGAAAAGACCCTTGGGACATTGTTGAAGAAAAAGTGTTTTTTTCCCTTCCAGATGGATCTGTTGGCTCAGGGAATATTTTCAGTTATGCCAATAAAATGAAAAGGAGACAGAAAACCAAGCAACTGCCAGAGTGGTTAGTGTGGGACTATTACCAAGGCAGAAATGAGGCCAAAGAGATGATGAATGTGTGCCTCTCACCCACTCCATCAGCTGAAGCCTGACCTGGATCCTCTTTTCCATCTGAGCTCCAAGCAAGCCGCCATTTTTCACCACAGCACTTAATAGTGGACATTAACTTAGCCCTCCCCAAAAGGGCTGACCTGCAGACTACCCTCAGTGCATCTCCAAGCTGTAATCACTTGCTCACTCGGTAATTTTATCAAATAGCATGCACCTTTTCCAGCCACTTATTGGCCAATTAAGTCAAGTTCTCACTGAGGGGGTCCAGCTGGCTTCTAGTTATCTTAGATGAATTGATTGAAGACATTCTGCAATCTAGGAACCCAGTTTAATGATCTAGGTGATAATACTTGTAATTCTTCTCAGTCAAGGGAGTTTGCTGCAGCTGTTGTCGGCAAATCCATGTTCTGATACACTGAAGTACCAGAAAAGCATTAATCCGTCCTCGGAGTTCTGTAGCGACGGCTGCGTTGTGCAAAGGGAAATTTAAAATTCACTCGGCATTGCCAAGTGCAGACAATCTTTCCATTGATGTGTTTTTATTTTATCCCATTGTAAACGTTTGTGTGTGTGTGTGTGTGTGTGTGTGTGTGTGTGTGTGTGTGTGTGTGTTTTAAAGTGGAAGATGGGAAGAATACATTACTGGTGATACTTCACTAGGAATGGTGAAATGCAAATAAGTCCTCATTCAATATTACAGCTGAAAATAGCACATTAAATGTTTGAGATACAAAATAAGCACTGCTTTAAGGCCACAACACAATATTTTCTAAATTATTGGGGTGGGGGCTCCGAGGACAAAGTCATTATTTTTTAGGAAGTGTTACATGGAAGACATAGAGTTTGTGGTCCCACCCCCTGGATTCACTGCCACTGAAGTGATAATGAAGACATGTCATACAGTGACACGGGCCTTGATTGTATCTCCAAACACTTTTCTGCACAGTGACATATTTTTAAAAAGTAATCATTAAATAATTTGCTTGCTTTCTTTCTTTTCTGTGTGTGTTTGTTCCCTAAACTGCTGAAATGTTAATTCTCCTCCCTATGAAGCAAATGCTGTAAATAACACTCTGGAGGTTTCTCTGGGTGTTGCAAATTCGGAATACTTAGAAACACTCTATCCTACGGTGGGTCTGTGAAGTTTATGTTTACAAACTGAAAAGCTGGTTTTGATTTTCTTATGAAAGTGGCAGCTGTGATATTAATTTACGCTGGGCTGAGGAACCGCCATCCTTCTGTTTCCGGAGAGTGTGTTCTTTTTTACTGAGAAGTGTGATTGAACTTGGCTTTGGGGATGTGAGACTTGCTAGGAAAGGCTGGTGCTTTTGATGAGATTTTAAATTCCTTCCGCTGATGCCGGGAAAACAACAGACTAGCAAGGATGTATTTTTAAGTGGGGAGAATTACTTGGACCATAGCCATACTTCAGATGCAGGGGTACAAATTTAACCAAGATAGAGAACAAGAAACAAGGACTGACATTTTTCTTTCATTTTTCTAACTGGGAAAAGGCAAAGCCAGCCAGAGCTTTGGGGTTTGGCATGAAACAGCATTTTCTCTGAGAACCAGACACCTGCTTACTCAAAGAACTCTTTTCTGCATTTTCTTTTTTCTGCCTCTATGTGCCCCTTTTGTTGATGGGTTCACCTCACAATAATTTCTAACTGTAAGTGAAAAAGTCTTACGCAAGTGGGAGTAATAATAATAGCTACTAACCAACACTTGCCACGTACCTGGCACTATTCTAAGGATAGTGCTACAACTCAGTTAATCCTCACAACGATCTTATGAGGTCAATGCTGTTAGTATGTTCATTTTCTAGATGAGGAAATTGAAGCTCAGAGAGGTTAAGTAATTTGCCCAAAGTCACACAGCTAGTAAGTTTCAGAGGCAGGATTTGAACCAAGTAGGCTGGCTATAGTGTCTGTGTGCTCATTGATGACACTATAGTGCCTCTCTGACTTCTGACAGGTTCAAAGCTTCAAGTTATCTCTGTTTTGGCTGTCCAGCATGCTTTCCATACTATCTCCACAGGAAAAGAGTACAGTGGAGCAAAAGGACAGCTGGCACACAGCAAAGAAAAACTTCAGTGAGCCCAAGTCCTCATCTTCGGGGACTTGACCCCAGCTCTCTTATTTTGGTTCTCTCTAATTTCCAAAACCCTCAAAGCACTTTATGAAATTTCCCTTTAAATCATCAGTACATTACCAAAGTGTCAGAAAGTCAGATATTCTGCTATTTAAAAAATAGATTAACACAAAAAAATGAAAAGTCAAGTTGACCTTGAACTCAAGCCCGATTTCTCCTTGGAGCCCATTTTGTCTCTTTGAGACATGAATTCATGTGTGCCCTTTCACACAGATT
Source organism: Dugong dugon (assembly GCA_030035585.1). Classification (NCBI taxonomy): domain Eukaryota; kingdom Metazoa; phylum Chordata; class Mammalia; order Sirenia; family Dugongidae; genus Dugong; species Dugong dugon. Next base: position 126,093,167 of record CM057462.1, on the reverse strand, counting down.
CAGGTTATTCTTGGGGTCAAAGAGTCTGTTTTATCTGAATCCAGCACTGTAATATCTGTTGAAAAGAAGTTAGGTCATGCCACGAATATGATGAACTTGTATGGAGATAGAGATGTAAGAAGAGAAAAAACTAAATAGCATAAAAAATCACCAGTACATTTATCTTAACTGTACAGATGAGGCAACTGAGGTACGGTCACACTGTAGTTTTTATTTTTTACTGCTGAGGACTTCTCTTCGAAGAAACAAAAACATACTACAATATAAAGTTATTTTCATTGGGCATTTATTTGTTTTTTTTTAATACATGACTTGTCTTAGTATTTGATAGGTTAGAGCCTCTCGTGCATTCACGTAGCACTCTGTAGTGTTCCTTCTTAGCACTGATCACAGTTGTAATCAATTAATGATGTGCGTTATTGCTTATTTAACTTTGATTCCCATAAACATAAAGTTCCATGAGGGTAAGAAATGTGACTGTGATGTTCACTACAATGTCACCAGTATCTGGTACATAGTAGTTGCTCATATATTTATTGAACGATACAAATGAATGAGTGAATGAAATATCTTTATAGGAATTGATTATTAAGAATAAACCAATGTTTTAAGTATTTCTCTTTGGGTTCCTAGTCTAATTAAAATCAAATGTATTGGCTGCAGAAAAGGCTAAGCAGCTAATAAGAAAGAGTGATTTAAGTGAGATAGAGGTTTGTTTCTCTCTCAGGGACCAGTCTGATTCCGGCTGGAGGGGTAGCTCTGTTCCATGAAGCCAGGGTAGATCTGTCATCCCCAACATATGGCTTCCATTTACAGCTGGTAGGGAGGGGTGATGAGCCAAAATCCAGCACAGGGGCCCCTTCTTAAGTTAGAGATGATACAGACACTGCACACATCTCTTTCCCTCATATCCCATTGGCCCAAAGTTTAGGCCCATGGTCACTGCTAGCTGCCAAGGAGGCTAGGAAATGTAATTTCTAACTGGGTGGCCATGTGCCCAGCAATAAGGAAAAGATGGGTTTTGAAAGAAAACTAGTAGTCTGACATACTCATGGATGAGGAATATTTATTAAAATAGACAACCCAACAAACTTAAAATAAGATGAACCAAAGCCACACATAAAACACTAATCTTAAAATATTTCAGTATGCTCTTCTCACCAATATAAAGCCACTTCATTGGTAAAAATATTAGACATGGGAGAAAGAATAGTACTCTAACAAGAAGGAGCTGGGCAGAAGAAGAACAGAATAATGCCAGGAACTAGTTCTTTACTTATCATTGATTTCCCGAATCTTACCTTTCCTTTTCCAGTAAAGAAAATGCTAGAGTAGGCAGCCTCTAAAATAGGCCTCAATGATCTGAGCCTCTTGGTATTTAACCCTTGGTAGTCCTCTCCCCTTGAGCATGGGCTAGACTTAATTGACTCACTTCGAATGAACAGAATACGGCGAAGTGATGGGGTGTCACTTTCCAAATTAGGTTACTAAAAGATGGTGCTTTCCGCCTTAGGCTCCTTCTCTTGCTCTTTCTCACTCTTTCACTCTGAGGGAAGCAAGCTGCCATGTTGTAAGCTGCCCTATGGAAAGGTCCTTGTGGCAAAGAACTGAGGGAGGTTTCTGGCCAACAGCCAGCAAGGAACTGTGACTTCAGTCCAACAGTCTGTGAGGAACTGATTCCTGCCAACGACCATGTAAGTGAGCTTGGAAGTGGATCCTCTGCAAGTCAGACCTTCACAGGAAACAGCAGCTTAATGCAACCTCTTGAGACATCTTGAGCCAGAGGCACCGAGATAAGCTGCACCCAGATTCCTGACCTACAGGAACTATGCGATAATAAATGTTTATGGTTATAAGCCAACTTAATAAGTTTAGGGGTAATTATGTATATAAGTAATATAAATAGATAACAAATACAGCACTACTTAACTAAAAAAAATGCCAGTCACAAGAAAATAGATTCAAACTGTCCTGTAATTTTCTAGTAATAATTTTGAGTAATGAGCAACTTTAAATTGTCTAATTAACCAGATTATAATTTAATCCACTGGTCTGGTCTGGGAACCCCTAGGGATCTCCAAGACTGTTTCAGAGGATGTCTGAAGTCAAAACTATTTTTATAATAATACCGAGATGTTATGAGTCAGAATTGACTCGATGACAACTTTTTTGTTGTTGTTGTTGTTTTAATGTTTATGGGAGCAGATTGCCAAGCATTTCTCCTGTGGAGCTGCTGGGTGGGTTTGAACCATAAACCTTTCGATTAGCAGCCGAGCGCTTAACCGTTGCACTACCAGGGCTCCTTAAATGTAGTAGAGACCTTAAGTGCAATGCAAATACACAGAAGGAGAGGTTGGGGAGGTCGGAGTCATTGGGGAATGACTAATGCTGGAAGAAAGGACATTCTGTCTCCTAATGAGAGCCTATGTGAATAGGAAGAGAAAACCATGGGAAAATGTATCACTGAGGGTGTCAGGAAGATAAAGCAAAGTCCCCAGCCGCTGTGAGCCACGTGTTGTGCTTTGATTTAGGGGACTTTATGGGGGCTCTCTCTGCCAGGTGTACTCTTCTTGGATGGATGAACTGACTGGCATCACCTTCCAACAGCAGGTAGACTTCAGACTCACGCTTCCTGGAATGCGGAAACTTGGAATCTGTGTCCAGTAAAGCTCAACTTAATCGTACTGAACTCCTGACCCAGAATTTTGAAGGTGTCGCTAATGCTATAGGTGTACTACGTTCAAGATGTTTTTCTATTGGACAGCACGAATTTTGGTAAGAAGAGAAAAAAAGTTATTTTACTGCTTTGGGCAGAAGAGGCCACTGCTTCAGTCTGACCAGTCAGAATGAGAAAACTTGTGTACTAGTCTGCGGTGTAAAAGTATAGGATCTTCTACTAGCTTTCGCTTTCTGACCCGCAATTTTACCATCTGTAGAAGGGGGATGTTTGTCCTGCATACCTCACAAGGTTACTAGAATGATCATACAGTAGCATTTATGTGAAGGTGTGCTGGAAACTGTAAAGCCCTATATAAACTCACGATTATAACGATCCTGATTTAAAGAAAAATCTAACATATATTGAGCACTTTCTTCATGTCAGGCACTGTGATAATCACGTTCACCTATCGTCTAACTTACTTGTATGATTAAGTCCCCCCGATCTTATTAAAGCCTCATATGGTATTGAGTACTTCATTGGGGTCACTGGATTCGTGGCACATAGAACAGAATGTCCCAACAGCAAATCCAAAAAGCAGACAAACAAAATGGGAAACAAAGATTCTGTTTCCTGAAAACTTCCCTAACTCTTGGACTCTGGGAAGCAGAAAGAAGAGTTTGTCCTAAAGGTGGTGTATCTGTCCTTCTGTAATAAAGACAGGATGTCCAGGACTTGTCTGTAAGAAAGTGATTTATAAATTACAGCAAAATCTCCTTTAATGAAGATCATTTTTTTTCTTATCAGAAATTTCATAACCAGAGGGGCCCGTTCTAGAATGTTAGAAAAGGGGACGGAGGTTTGTGTGTTGCTGTGATGCTGAACAGGTTTCAGTGGAGCTTCCAGACTAAGAGGAATTAGGAAGAAAGGCCTGGTGATCTACTTCTGAAAATCGGCCAATAAAAACCCTATGGATCAAGATACAACTATTGGTCTGTATTCATCTGGAGCAAAAGAGAATGAAGGAAACCAAAGACTCAGAAACTAGTCCATAGGACTAGTGGCCCACACAAACCACGGCCTCTTGTAACCTCAGACCAGAAGAACTAGACGGTGCCTGGCCACCACTACTGACAGTTCTGACCAGGGACACAGTAGAAGGTCATGGATAGAATGGGAGAAAAATGTAGAACAAAATTCCAATTCCTAAAAAAGGCAAGCCCTGTTGGACCACTAGAGACTATAGGAACCCCACCCCCCTCCAGACTATCACTCTAAGATACCTTTTTGACTTGGAACTGAAACCACTCCCAGAGGTTGTCTTTCAGACAAATAATAGATTGGCTTATAGAATAGACAATATCATCCATGAGTAATGTGCTCCCTTAAACAAATCAACTATATGAGACCAAATAGTCAATATTTATCTAAAAACAAAAGTGAGAAGGCAAGGAGGGGAAGGGAAGCGAGATCAATGGAAATGGAGCCAACAGAATAGATGCAATAAGAATGCTGACACATTGTGAAAATTGTAACCAATGTCATGGAATAATTTGTCTAAGAATTGTTGAATGAGAATCTAGTATGCTGTGTAAATTTTCACCTATAACACAATACAAGATTTTTTTTAATGAATAAATTAACCAGATGTGATCTTGGTGATGAAATTGGAAAAAAAAAAAAAAAAGCCCTGTGGATCACAATGGTCTGATCCCCAGTCAATCGTGGGGATGGTGCGGGACTGGGCAGTGTTTTGTTCTATTGTGCATGGAGTGACCATGACTTAGGGGCCCACTGGACAGCAGCCAACAACAATGCCATTCAAAAGCAATGAATCTTGACCCACATGGCTTCAAAAACCCCTTAAACATAAAAGATGTATTTGGAAGTCTCGGAGCAGAAGGAGGGAAAAAAGAGATCATGGACGGTTAGAGGAGTAAGTGAAGATATCAGACCTGGCTTTTCAGGCAAAAAAGGCCGAGGGGCACGTGACCTGGGTTAAGGTATAGATTCACTCTATGTGCTAGACTCAGTCAGACCTCCATGGAGAAAAGGGAGCTGCCTGGCAGTATTGCCCTTAGTCCCAGGCACTATGGGCTCAACAGATCACACAAAAAATATATGCATTAAAGAACACATAAGTGCCTCTGTCTCCTGAGATTGGCACTCAGCATTGACACAGTGTGACCCATTTTTGTGACTAACACACTTCAAGACTCAGAAAATGCCTCTCTGCATCTCATGTTCTTTGTCCTCCAAGTGTCTGAAGCCACTGGAGTTTGTGGCTTGTGCCACCATCTGCTCTGGAGCACAAGGAAGATTTGAGTGGCAGAACCACTTAGGTAAGAGGAAAGACAAATTAACTTGTCAAATCCTTCCTCTCAGATAGCGAGAGTGCTATAGATTTTGCATAACAAAATATCGTTTCTCAGCAGTACCAAGCATCCATGTCTCGCTTCTCTTTGTGTTCCAGTTTGGTTCCAAGAGTACTCAGGAATTAACATAGTATTCACTGCAGCTGCACAAGGTAGACAAGGAACATTTTGCAACAATTTATATTAGTCTTAAAATTGGACAGTAAAACCTGCCAAAGCTGAAATTGGTGGAAGGTAAGTACTTGTCAGAGAAGGAAAATTAAAATACTTCCCACTAAAATGAGTGCTAGAAAAGTAGTAAGACTGCATCTTGTCAAAGGCAGATAAGTTGTGAGACCTGGCAAAACAAGGTAGTCCCATCGAGTTCCAGCTCTCCCAGGTTTCACTGTATACGTAAGTCTAGATGTGACATTTCAGAAGCATGACACCTATTCTTCACGTTGGTAACTAGATGGACACTGAATGCTAGAATTGCGACTAGTTCTACTTCCATAAAAATATTTAATAGGATGTAATTAAAATTTTTCAAAAATTAAATTTAAAATTCATCTTTATTTAAGTAATTTAAAAGGTTGCTGAGGGCAAAGTCTAAGAGATTAGTTGATAAACAGCTAGATACACCATCCAGAATAAAACAAAAAACAAAAATACCAAACCAGTTCATGGAGTCAGTCAATAGCTTTCAGTAGCAGTAACCTTTCGGAAGCAGAGTGCCAAGACTTTCTTCCAAGGTGATCCTCGGTGGATTTGAACCACCAATATTTTGGTTAGTAGCTGAATGCTTAACTGTTTGTTTGTGCCACGCAGGGACTCCACCATCCAGAATACTGGCCCCAAATCCAAAAGCATTTTTTTGGTCATGTACAGCACATATTTGGATTTGTTACTAGGAGACATGGTCTCAAGTGTTTCAGTAGTAATTCAGTGATTATATAAAATATTTTCTGAAGCTTCCAAAAGCTGGAACATTTTGATGAGACAAGGTGATGACCTTAAAATCTCTCTTGGACACTCGATGGCAATGCTGACTAAATGCTGTTAAAGCAATTAAACTTAACTTAGATAAGATATGAGATGCACCCCAAGAGTTAGTTGAAACAACAGAAGGTCCTTAAATAAAATGTGAATCATGATCTTTGGCGAAAAATGAAATTAATTTTTGAACTCTTGCCATCATAGTTATTTGATGTGAAATGTTGCTTGTTATTAATAATAACAAATCTGACAAAAAATTCTAACAGATATCAGTTTGATTATTTCACTTTTATAAGAACTAAGAAATATTTTTTAAAATTTTAGAGTAAGTGGTTTTTATAAATCAAAATAATTGCAAATTATTTGTTGCAAAGTATGCAACAAAAGTGATACTCCAGTAAACTGTAAGTACATTAGAGCAAGGAAATGAAAATGTTTACCTGAGTATCAAGTAGATTGTTCAGCTATAAATAATTCCCCCAATTTTTTAATTTTAAGGTAGACCGTGTTTCTGGCGATTATAGATCAGAGTATGGTTTTAATTGAAGAGATATTCGAGTAAGTAGAATAATGTCCTGCAATTTTTTGTTTCTTTTGTAGTAACTCAGCATTATTTGAGGACTAAGGAGCGCCTGACCCAAGCCATAGTATTTTCGATCGCCTCATATGCATGCGAAAGCAGGACAATGAGTAAGGAAGGCTGAAGAAGAATTGATGCCTTTGAATTGTAGTGTTGGCAAAGAATATTGAATGCACCATGGACTGCCAGAAGAACAAACAAATCTGTCTTGGAAGAAGTGCAGCCAGAATGCTCCTTAGACGTGAGCATGGCGAGACTTCGTCTCACGTACTTTGGGCATGTTATCAGGAGGGACCAGTCCCTGGAGAAGGACATCATGCTTATTATAGAGTGCCATCAAAAAAGAGAAAGATCCTCAGCAAGATGGATTGACACAGTGGCTGCAACAATGAGCTCAAACATAGCAGGGATTGTGAGGACGGTGCAGGACCGAGCACTGTTTCATTCTGTTGTACATGGGGTCGCTATGAGTCAAATCTGACTTGATGGCACCTAACAAAAACAACGTTAGAAAATTTGAAATAAGAATGTACAACATAAATTATGTATCTATATATTCCTTTAAAAGTAGGTTAAAATCAAGTTAAGAGTGACAGTGATGTATTTGATGAGAATAAAACAGTTTATAATAATTTCTGCAGTAATGTTAATTTGTCACATGTGACTCCATTACAATTTCTGAATATATGTAAAATCCATATATCATTTCCTAATTTAAATATTGATATAATAATTTTATTGACAATTCCAGTTGCTTCTGCCTCCCAAGAAGACATTTCTCTAAACTGAAATAATAAAAAATACATCTAAGAACAACAATGACTTAAGAAATATTGTCTAATTTGTCATCACTGTCAATGGAACACAAATTATGTGAAGATCTTGGTTATACCAATATAATCAGTGATTTTGATGAAATCAAGGAAATTAATTTTATGTAATAAATATGTATGTCTTATTACTCATCCAAATATCACCAGCTCATCAACAGAGCACCCAGACATGTACAATAATAATTAATTCAGTCATCTTTGATATTTTGCTGTCAGTCATATAAAAAAGATAATTTTGCACACATTTTCTCAATTTTGTCGTTAAGAATACTTATTGGTTAAGATAAAAAGATAGAACATATTTTATTTAACAGTTTGTTAGCTTGATTTTTAACTTCTAAATATTTAGACATATGATTTTTAGGCCTCTGTTTGTCTGTTGCCCTGGGCCCGACAAATGTTAGGAGCAGGTCTGCTGCCTGAGGAGGAAGTAGATATCAGCCTTGGGCCCCAACTCTCCCTGGTAAGTCCTCGTAAAGAATGAGACCAGACAGGCCCTTAGGAGAAGCTGGGCCAGCCAAGTTATGATTTCACATCCTTTCCCCTTTCTCATACACCGCAGGAGACACACACACACATCCCTCCCCACATTCTCACAATGTCCAACAATCTTTAACAAGAGGACAAACCTCTACAGTAACATTTAAAAATGCAAATGCGCAATTAAGGTGACACCTTAATGTGAATGACTTTTAGTTGGTGTAATTAGTCCTCCGGTTCCTCCATCCTCTAACTAAATCATACATTAGTGAAGAGTGTACTAGCATTTTGCTAGGGGGCAGTCCTCATTGGCCAGCTGGTCATGGTTGGTTTAGAGAACAGAGGAAAGGGAAGTTGAGGAATTGAGAGTGGTCTTAAAGTAAACAAAGACTTTTCATGAGAGATTGTACTAAATCTGCCTGCAGTGATACCGTGAATGGTTGTGTAGCCTATGTCCTGCACAAAGGTGCTCAGCTGAGGGGCAAGAAGAGGCTGATACCCAGCTTTCGCTCTGCTCACCAAGCTTTATGCCCTGATGCCAAGTTGAGTCTGACCAAAACTTGCACCTTTCTTTCATTTTGGCAAAGGTGCTCTATGGGCTAACAGGGGCCCTGTCTGCATGGCTCCAGAGGACAGAATTAGGTTCGAAGGATGAACGTTCTATGGATGCCTATTTGTGACTAGTGTAAGGAAAACATGATTTATAAACTTGATTTCATAAATTTAAAAATTAAGCTTCATGAAATTTAATTTAATCCTTATAACAACCGTGAAAGGTAGGTACAATTATTGCCCTGACTTTACAGAAAACTGAGGCCGAGAAGTTAAGCACCTTGCCCAGTGTTAATAAGTGGCAAACACAGACTGCAAAGCCAGGCCTTTCTAGTTTTAAAAAAACAAAAACAAAAAGCCATGCTCATTCTACTCTACACTATGATACTGCTTTATAGCAATTAGAGCATTTCTATAATGTAATGGACCAGAAGCCCTGGTGGTGCAGTGGTTAAGAGCTCAGCTGCTAACCAAAACGTCAAATCCACCAGCCATTTCTTGGAAACCCTATGGGGCAGTTCTAGTCTGTCCTGTAGGGTCACTATGAGTCAGAATCCACTCGACGGCAACAGATTTTTGGTATAATGTAATGGGCTGTTTCAGAAGCTCATAGTTCTTATATTTCCTTGAGTGTTTAAAAACAGGTTGAATGCCAACTCACCAGATATGTCATAAAGGCAATTCCACATACCCAGTGAATAGATTTACCAGGTGATGACAATACAGTACACTTTTGGGCAGGAAAACAAAAGCCACTCTATGTATTTCAAGTATGAAAGGCTTTAATGTGGGGAATTAGAGGCATAGCCAACCATTGGAAACGGTGGGGGAACCAAGATCAGGAAAGCCACCAGTGATGATCTTAGCCTGCCATACTAAAGCAGGCGATTCACTTAGAGTGCACCTGAAAGCCACTGCAAATTCTTAGAAGCTCTAGAAAGCTCCTGTCCTCCAGCTCAGTCTGCAGCACCAATGGGTGTAATTCTTAAGAATGTCACCTGGAAGGTCCTCAGAACCTCACGTCTACCCACGCTTCTGGTTGTAACTGCACCCTGAGAATTGTGACCGCTCCTTCTCTTGGACCTTTCAATCCACACAGGAGTGTCTCTCATTGGAAGATTTTGACCCAGATCCATATGGGAAGGGGATTCTGGGAAATGTAGTTCCTGGCTTGAAGAGGCGGAAGCCAGTAAGGCGGAGCTGACAATAGATAGATACTCCAGCAAAATCCCAAAGGCTTTTCCCATCAAAGGGATGTAGGACTTTATGATCTGTACTTACTAATTATCAGACTTCCTCTTATGTTATAGGGAGTCGGGGGTTAAAAGAGTAGGAAGTTATCAGGTTTCTTTAAGGGCCTTTCTCACTGTGGGAAGGCACAGCACAGAAAGGCAAGACTGGAGCTATATGCAAAGTTTCACAAATGTCATCATTTTGCCTAAGATTTGAGATTTGACAACTTTTAACTGGGCTGAGCAAAACAAAACAAAAACATGTAGATACAAAATCAGGCCTGTTCCTCAGGCTTTAGAAAGATTAGCTTTCATACAAGGATTATATTTGTAGGATATATATTATGAGGGGAAAGTTTATGAAGCTATCTTGGTGTGTGGTGAATCATAAATTTATCTGGAAGGAACCTAGATACCATGTGGTCCCAGATGCGCCAAGCCAATTCTCAGTTCCTGGGAACACCGGCATCACTGGAGTATGATTGGGAAGTGTGGGTAGTAATAGCACCTCTCTCACCGAGAATCCTGGGAAACCATGAACAAGGAAGAATGGAGGCAAACAAGGGCAGTGACAATAAGTTTGGAAAGTTATCTCTTAAAAATTCAAACCTACCAATATGGCCCAACTTGTTGACTGGCCACACCCCTATTTTATAGCAACAGCCCAGGGAGGTTAAGAAAGTAAGTGAAATCTCAAGCAAGTTAATGGCAGAATCAAGACTGGAACTCAAGTGTCCTGATACCCAGCTCAAAATGTTTTCCATGATACTACCTCTCATTCTGTCTGTCTGTCTGTCTATCCATCCATTCTTCTATTTATCTATCTCTCTATCTTTCTGTATCCATCTAATCATCTAGCTATGTGATCTCTCCTTTTATCTTTCCATGTATGTCCATATGACTTTATGAAGGTATGAGAAAGAATCTATTTGCCTTTCTAGAGTTAACAGAAGAAGGGGCCCAGGAATCTGGAGAACTATTGATTTTTGTTTGTTTGTTTTGGTTCCTACCTGAGTAAAGAAAAAGGTTTTAGTCTGTAACACAGCATCAGAAAAATAGCAGGACCTATGAATTTTCCAGTAGGTAATTCCGGGCTGAAGACAATGTATTTGAAAAACAACCTAGTGTGCTGCAGTATTAAAACAGTGGGCCACTATGGCTACAATATGCCAGCTATTGATAAGGAGATTACTGGCTCCAGTCTCCCAGTATTCTCCCATCTGTGTCCCAGCACTCAATTTTGTTGTTGGGGAACACCCACTGCTGAAGTGAAGAAAGATCTTGGTTGGTGTGGTCAAGTCTTTTGCTTACGTTTGGTATAAGAACTCTTGTGGCTTTATAAGTATCAGTAAATCCACATACTCTTACATCACCTTAGGAAACAGATACTTAAAATAACTTCTTCAAAGTTAGAAAACCATATCTCTATTTACATACCCAAATCTATTCATGCTATTTATGCATATCATTTGTTTATTGTACTGAAAGATATTCTCTTCTGCCAGGCCTTAGGGGAACGTTAATCAGATTCATTAATTACTAAACATATGGCTTACATCTGAAATATTTTGTCTGAAGGTGGGGGCTGCATTTTAAGAGATACATTGATAAACTAGTGTGTGTTCAGAGGGTGACTAGGATTAATAATAGTACACGATATAATTTCTTAAAAAAGCATTTATTTATTTCGGGTGCTGTGCTAAATACATTACATAGGTTTTTACTTTTAATTCTTACAGTATTTTACCTTTGAACAAATTGAGGATTAAAAAGGTTGAGTTGCCCAAGGTCACTTAACGAGTGACTGGGGGGGTCACATAACAAACCCCAATGCCAGAACCTGAACTTTCAGCCGCTCATTTTCCCATGTGGAACCTGGAAACCACTTCATATGAGGAGCTGTGGAAGAACTCAGAGAGTTTGTACTGATGAAAGACAGAACTTGGACCAATGGAGACAGGTTATTGGATGGCATATTTTATCTCATTACGAAGAAGCGCCCATCCTTAAAATTAAGAAAGAGTTGAAAGACTCTTTTTTTGTGAATAGATAAAAGATTTCAACTCTAAGTTGTGCCGAATCTGTTAAATGAGAAAAATAGAACAAATATCTGAATTATTATTTTCATTTCTACTTACTATTAGAAAAGCAAAATTAAAAGTCTCTAATCTCTTGTAATTTTTCTTAAAATTTGACTCCAGGGCAAATGCCAGATTTAGGCCCACCTTCCCAAAATGTGTCAACTCTCTTTATATATATAAAGATGGGCCTTTCAGAACTATGTATTTCTTAGGTCTGACCCTCAGATTCCTGCCTCACAATATTGTTCTAAGGATTAAACGAATTAATGAATGTGGAAGGTCTTTGCAATGGTTGTATGCAAGACAGATGCAAGGGATCAACAAACAGAAACAGAATATATTCTTGTCCCCTTAATTTTTTTCTGCGCAGTGATAGGATCAGTGTTTAAAGCTACTGAATCAACCATATACCTGTCTGGTAAATATAGTCGTATGACTATAGCCAAGTGTCATGGATTGAATTGTGTCTCCCAAAAAACGCGTATATCAATTTGGCTGGGTCATAGTTCCCAGTACTATATGATTGTGTACCATTGTGTAATCTGATTTCCTTATATATTGTAAACTTTGTCACTATGATGTACTAAAAAGATTAGCGGCAGTTATACTGATGAAATCTACGAGATTCGATAGTGTCTTAAGCCAATCTCTTTTGAGATATAAAAGAGAGAAGCGAACAGAGACATATGGGAACCTCACACCACCAAGAAAGCAGTGCCTGGAGCACAGCATGTCGTTTGGACCTGAGGTTCCTGCGCAGAGAAGCTTCCTGATCAAGGGAAGATTGATGACATGGACCTTCCTCCAGAGTTGACGGAGAAAGCATTCCCCTGGAGCTGATGCTCTGAATTTGGACCTGTAGCCAACTGGACTGTGAGAGAATAAACTTCTGTTTGTTAAAGCCATCCATTTGTGGTATATATGTTATAGCAGCACTAGATGACCAAGACACCATGGTATATGTTTTTTGCATTGACTCAACCAATATTTACATAGTAACTGGTAAGTACTATGTACTAGATACACACTGGGTAGTTCTACAGCAGTGATTAAGATATGGTTCTTATTTTTTAGGATAAACAACATAAAAAGAAATAATTCTGGTTTAGCAAAAGTAGTGCGAACTGATATAGGTATGGTGTTAACAAAAATTTGACTTTCAGAATGAAGTGAAATCAATAACTTGTTTTAGAGGTGTGGGGCTGGCTTTACTAAGGTCTTCTTCATGTTCTATAGTATCGCTAGTTACACTGAAGACTTCGGTGTGGAATTCATTTATTCTACAAAATCTACCTACGTCTCTACTAAATCATTCCCACATTATGAAGCAATTAGCATACTGGTGGAAATCCTGAAACTAAGGTCCTTTGCATTCTCACTTTTGCATTGCCTTAGTTCCTTTCATGGCTAAACTTATGATCCAAGAGAAGGCAAAAATCATTGCAGATAGGTTTTCTAGCACAGAAGCGCCATGCTGAACAATGCTCCTGGTCACTTGTTTGACTGTGGGATAGGCTGTAAGATCAGTGAAGGGAAAAGAAGATGTAGTCCTTAGAGGCCATGACAGTCAATTCCAATATTCAACCTTGGAAGAAAGCAGAGGAGGCAGCAGAAGCATTGTCCAAACTTCACCATGTTGACCTGCTGTACACTGTCACAGAAGGTGTGAGATACATTTCAAGGACTTGCCAAAGCGCAATCAACAATGATCTACAATGTATGGGCTAGTAGCAGCAGTAGATTGATGGTGCCAGAAGTTGCCCCCAGACTTGAAGCACAGTGAACAGTAATGAGTGACAAAGAAATACATATCAATGGAAAAGCATCTGTTGGTCTCACCTTTTTAGTACAAAAAAAACACAGAGTTAATGTAGTTAGCTTTGAAAATGAATAAATATGTGAATAAATGAATTAATGGAGAGGAAGGAGGAAGGAAAGAAGGAAGGGGGAACTCATTTTTACTGACTTTGACCTCTATGCTAAGACAAGCAGAAACATTAATAAATGATAACTACTGTTAAGAGAAGACATCGGTGATTCTGCAGTAGAATTCTCACCTTCCATGCAGCAGACCTGGGTTCTATCCCTGGCCAATGCACCTCATACGCAGCCACCATCTGTCAGTGGAGGTTTGCATGTTGCTATGATGCTGAACAATTTCAGCAAAGCTTCCAGACTAAGACAGACTAGGATGAAAGGTCTGGCAACCTACTTCCAAAAATTAGCAAATAAAAACTCTGTGGATTACAATCATCCAATCTGTAACTGATCATGGGGATAGTGTAGGACCCAGCAGCATTTTATTCTGTTGTGCATGGGGCTGCCATGAGTTGGGGGCCAACTTGACAGCAGCAAACAACAGCTGTTAATAGAATGTTTACTGTGTGCCAAGTTCTATATTAAATGCCTTAGCTTATTTAAACTTCAAAACAGCCTTCTCAGGCAAGAATCATGCCTATGTTTGCAGGTGAGAAAACTTGCAAGGAACGGGATATATTTAGAATTCAAAAAATATCTCCTGATGTGAAACCCCTGCTCTTTCTGCTGTACCAGAGAACACAGAAGTTTTCATAGAAAGGGATGTGGAAAAGTGATTACGAGGACTTGGAAGTCAGTCAGTCAGTGGTCCCCAGCACTGTTCCAGGTGCTGGGAATAGTGTGGTGAACAAGACAGACAAGTTCCTGTCTTCAAGGAGGTTACAATGTAGCTGTGGAGGGGTGGGGAGACAGAGACTAAACAGAATAAGAGAATTTGGTTACTTATAAGTGTCATGGAGATGAAGTAGGTCAAGTAGGGTGTGGAGGAAGAGGGACCAGAGCTGCTGCTTTAGGCAGGGTCAGAAGAGGCCTCTTGAAGAGGAGACATTTGAGTGAAGACTGAGCAGAAGAAGGTGGCCATGCAAAGGAACATGCAGGGGAACATGCTTCAAGGAGAATGAGCTTGGTCTGTTCCAGGGACAAAAAACAAGACCAGAGAGACCAGAAGGTAAGGAATGAGATGGGGAGGTGGAGGGAGGTGAGGCTGGAGGAGGAGGTAGAATCGAAATCATTAGGGTCTTTTAGCCACGGTAGGGTCTTTGAGGAGTCGTTGGGCATTGCATGTCATTAATGCGCTTGGCTGCTAACTGAAAAGTTCAAGGTTACAGTTCACCCAGAGGTGCCTTGGAAGAAAGACCTGGCAATCAACTTTCAAAAAAGATTAGTCATTGAAAACCCTGTGGAGCATAGTTCTACTTTGATGCACATGGAGTCACCACGAGTCAGAATTAACTCGACGACAATTGGTTTGTTGTTGTTGTTTAAGGATTTTAAAGACTGTTCTATGTGTCGTGGAAGCCTAGAGGAGGATTTTTGGGTAGGGCTGTCCCTTTACTCTGGCTGCTGTTTGGAGGATGCAGTTTTTCGAAGCAAGAGAGGAGGAGGTACCTAAAAGGCTGTTGCAATGATCCAGGTGACAACTGCTGATGACTCAGACTAAGTTCATAGCAGAGGAGGTGATAAGAAGCTATCAGATTCAAAATATATTTTGGAGGTAGTGCTGAGAGAACTCACTGAACGTTTGGATAGGTAGGAGAAAGAGATGAGTCAAGGAAGTGAGGTTGGGCAGATAGTGGGGAAGGCTTAGGGTGGTGGTGGTTGGGAGAGTGGAATTTGTAGGAATAGAATCAGTGATTCTGTTTTGTCAGGTTAAGTTTGAGATGCTGGTTAGCTATCCAAGCAAATCTTTAAGGAATAATTCTGTCTTGAGATAAAATTCTGTGAATCATTAGTATATAGAGAATCTTTGAAGCCATGGGACTGGATGAGATCACCTAGGACGGGAATATGAAGAAGAGAACAGGGCAGAGGATGGAGCCTGAGGCACTCTGATGTTGAGAAGTCTAACAGAAGGGAGGGCCAGCAAAGAAGGCTGAGGAGGAGCAGCCAGCAAAGCAAAAGGAAACCCAGAGAAGAGAGTTCTTTGAGAAAGAGAGAGTGGTCAACTATTGACCCTGGGAATTCCAGGTTACCAGAGCGAAGGTGATTTTCTGTTTCCTTCTTTCCCTTACACCACTTAGGCTCCTCTCTTCTCTTCAGATCATCCCTGCTTTCTACCGGCAGGAACTCTGAGCAGCTGCCCCATTACCTGCCTGTCTGTGGAACCTGGCTCAATGATATCCTTAATTTTCCTTGACGTCTCCTTCCTGAGCTGGAGAAGAGATTTTCCTTTGTCTTTCATGTGGCAAGAGTAGCCTGATAGACAGACTATCTTAATGGTAACCAAAATCACGCGTACACCAGTGGATGCATATATGAGCAAGGAATCTGGCAGGGCCAGGCCCTCACATTAGAAGGAGGAAGGGTTGTGATGATTTAAGGTCGTAAAAACAACTTCAGATGGCCCAATAAACATTAGTAGGGAGAAGTCAACATTTTCAAATCATAAAGATCTGAGAATAGAAAGAACACCAGGGTCATCTTGGTCTGTATATAATTATGTACTATAAAAGTCTCCACTATATCACTTATCTGTTCTGAATCACAGACTTCAGTAATTCACTAAATTATGATGAATAGCTGATACAGAAAATTAGAAAAGTGGACTTAGACTGATGTGTTCCTCTTTATTTCATCAGTACTTGATAGAACCAGAAGCAATTAATTGATTTAACTATAATCTTTATAGATGGTCTGCCAAAGAGAATGACATTAAAATTTGTCTTTGCTGCTTTTTTTCCTCTGTGCACATAGGAATATATTACTAAGTTATAACCAACATATAATACTTCTGTATTTTCCTTTTAACAATGTCATAGGAAGATTGTCACAGATCTTTGAATTTTCATGGCATATTTATACTTAAGCTGCTGCAAAATATTTCCCCTTCAAATAATCTTACGAGTTTTTAAGTATGAATTGCATTCTAAGATGTTTGAAATATTGATGAAGAAATTGATTTAAAATCAACATGCATATATAAATTGTGAGACTAGTACCTTTCTATGGAAACCAGTTCTTGTTTAATTTACTTAACACAAATAGATTTCTTACTGAAAGAGGCAGCCTGAGTATGTAGAAATACTGACAGACCAGAAGTTTTGTCTCTACTCTTGAACTATTTATGTGATCTTGAACAGGCTTCAACTTTCTGGGCCTCAGTTTTTATGTATTAAAAAATGAAAAAGGGAACTATTTTGTATGATCTAAAGTCTTTTCTAGTTCTACAACTCTCTTATTTTTATTTTGCTAGCAGGTTTTCATATTTTATATGTTGTGGAACATCTTCCAGATTTATTTTTAATAATAAGAAAAAATCAACAAAGAATCGAATGTATATATATGTTATTTTTATTACATATTTATTTGTGAGCAAGCCTATGTTATCTTTTCTGTGTTAGATAACAATAATATATGCTCATTTAGATATATTGAAATGAAAGAAGGATCATTTCTACCCATCCTTCAAGGTCACGAATCACTTTCTTTATTAAGTCCTACCCACCCCCTAGACCAAATCATCCTTTCCATAGTGTTCCACAGCACTTTTCTTACATTTCGACTAGAGTATCCATTTCATTCTGTCCCATTTTTATAATTAATTGTTCACCTGCCTGTCTCCCCCAATAGACCGTAAGCTTCTTTGAAAATGTGGAATGTGTTTTATTTCTATTTATGTCATTCACTGCTTTGAGCAAAATGCTTTGCACATAGGAAGAATCCCAGAAAAATTATCACTGCCACTCTCCCCTTAACTCTGTGGTCCAGGCAAAATGAACTCTATGAATTTTCCATGACCTATCCTATTTCTGGCCCAGGTGTTGGTTTCCTACTGCCTGTAACACTCTTACCTCTTCTCCTTCCTCTGTCTCCCTATCTCTAGCCAACTTCTACTCAGCCTTTATATCTTGCCTTAGGCATACCTTTCTCCAGGAAGCTTCCCTAACGTTTCACTCCATCCCCATGCTGGTTAGACGTCCCTCCCCTGTGCTCCTATGGCCTTCTGTACTACCACAGCCATTATACTTACCAACTCCCTTGTAATATATTTACTTTCTCCTCTCTTTTCTCTAGCCTGTAAGATCTGAGAATTCAGGGCCTTATAAGTATGGTTCATGATTGTATCCTCAGAGGTACAACAAAGCCTGGCACTGTTGTATGGCTCAGAGCCTGGAGTGAATATGTAACCTTTAATCATTTTTTTTTTCTAATGAGAAAACAGAATCCTATTAAATTAATGATTGGCCCAGGACCTCACCAGATTAGTGTACCCTTCTCCAAATCAGACTGTGTATGGATCATTACACCACTAATTTTTCCCTGTTTATTCAAGAAGAGCCATATGTACCACGCCAAAATTGTTGCCATTTCTGAATGCAGAGAGAAAAGGGATGTTCACATCAATGAGGCCTGGCTCTCTTGTTGAGTTGCACTTTGTGTAATTAGCTGAATTTACTAAACACTTGTACTTGGGTTGGCTGGAAGAGTAAGCCAAACCAGTTGCTGTAGAATTGACTCTGACTCATGGCAACCCCACATGTGTCAGAGTAGAACTATGCTACATATGGTTTTCAATGGCTGATTTTTTTTTTTTTTTTGGTGGGGGGGAATAGATCACCAGGAGTTTCTTTCAAGGCACCTCTGAGTGGATTCAAACCTCCAGCCTTTCGTTTAGCAGCTGAGTATGTTAACTGTTTGTACTGCCTGGGGACTAGAAGAATAAAATTTATTAAATACCAAACCAGAAAATATACCATGAACAGGTAGGTAGGCAAGGAAAGGAAAGTTACCTCTTAGATCCTGGAATGAAAGAGGTGGCAATGTCTTCAAAGAGTAGTGTTGGTAGTTAATAAATTCAGGTCCCACGTCTTACAATTTGGGTCATGGAAAGGTCAGATCGTTAAAGTCTTTCATGCAGCTGAAAAAATTAACTGCTCAATAACTCAAGGTTATATTTGGGATGTATCTACAAAATTGAAATTTTGATGTATCTATTGAAATGCTTTCTTTGGTTTTTAGAAATAGATTTAACATTTGATATTATTTTTACCACCATAAAAATTATGAACCAAGTTCAGAGGCAACATCCCATTCGTATACCCTCTTATCTAAGAAACTACTGCAAGAGTAGTAAAGTGATGTAAAATCGTCACATTATTTGACCCAAATCACCTAGTTTGCCTAAAAAGGAGAAAAACCATAGTCACCTTTAGCAACTATAACTTGTATTGGAACCAGTACTGGGATATCTATCTATATCTAGCTAGCTAGCTAGTTAGCTAGCCGTCTCGATAGATCTCCACCACCACCGCATGTTGCTGTGATGCCAGAAGCTATGTCATTGGTATTTCAAATATCAGCAGGGTCACCCATGGCAGACAGGTTTCAGTAGAGCTTCTAGACTAAGACAGACTAGGAAGAAAGGTCTGGTGACCTACTTCCAAAAATTTGCCAATGAAAACCTTATGGATCACAACACAACATTGTCTGATTTGCTTACTTTAGACACATCATCAGGAAGGATCAATCGCTGGAGGAGGATAACAGGTTTGGTGAAATGTGGAAGGCCAATGAGGGCGTGGGAGACCCCTGGTGAGATGGATTGACACAGTACCCACAACATGGACTTGAATATGCTGGTGATTGTGATGACAGCGTAAGACTGGACAACATTTTGTTCTGTTGTACATAAGGTCGCCATGAGTCAGAATTGACCTGACAACAGCTAGCAACAACAAACATACATGCATAACTTACAGTGCCATCAATAGAGAAAAACATCAGCATCTATATTTACAATTTGTCTCATTATAATTTGCACCAAGTATATGGAGCTTCAGTCTATCTGGAGTGCTGCAATAAAAAACAAAGTCTCAAACTCTGTGCAAATGCGAAGGGGCTAAACTGAAGTGTCTGTTCATCTATCACTCCGCGTGGTGAAGAATAACCAACAGCTGATCATTCATCTGCCATTTTTTTCCATGAGCAAAGTAAAACGAGATAACTCACCTCTCAGATGAAGACGTATTTTCTGAGAAATCAAGTCATGCATTATATTGTTATGCATGTATGTGAATAAATGTGTCTTTGAGTATATATCTATATTTCCACTTGTACATAAAGTTTTCCATACCCTCACCATCACCACCACCACCCCTTCCTCTTTTTATAGGAAAGGATTTTGGGACAATATGTCTTAAATCCTAACATGTATGGAATTTGTGAGGATTCACAGACTCGATTGCAATTAAATTGATAATAATTTGTGAATTGAGCTACTATTATTTGAGCTATTGTTTTGGTCCAAACCCAAAAATATTTACAGGTTCAAGAAGGAGAAAAGGGTGAAGGAAGCCAGAGCGAAATGGGTGAAGAAACATCTCCTCACACAATGAAAACACATACATGTATTTATAACCACATATGTGCTAACTTATAAAACGATAATGAGAAATGAGGTGAATGCAAATGTGTTGTAAATTAACTCTCCAAAAGAAGATAACATTGTCGTATGAATAGGGGTATCTTTAGTTCCTTTTCTTTTACTTAGAACATGGGTTGTTCATATTAAGGATATCATCTCTTTTACAGGGCCTTTATTAACTGGAATTTTAATAAAAATAAAAGTAGTATTATAAAATTGAAAGCTGACAAGTTTGATTTAAATGGATACTGAACTTCAGGCAAATATGTTGTTTGAACTCTGCCTGATGTATCACTGCTGCCAGAGAGCATTAAAGTAATAGTGAACGGTCAATATGTGCTTACATTTCACATGTCAGGCTTAGCAAGGATGTTCCACTCTTAGAAAATTATATTGTTAAAAATAAGTGACAAAACTTGAGCAGCCCCTTCAAGTCCATAAAGGCATTTGGAGGAACTGAAGCATGCTTATAATAAAACCAGGATTTCTAAAATAGAGAGAGGCTAGAACTCATGCAGCATCTTGCCAAGTAATCAGATAAAAATGATTACACAAATTTCCAACAACAAATTCCTTCTGCATTTGCTGAGCGAGCACTAGGGAAAGAAAGAAGCATAGCTTTAGAACCATATCTTTATCTACCAGACTTTTCGCAGAGGCTTTTAAGCATGTTTCCCCTTCTCTTCCTTTTAATGCTGTTTCTGAACAGCTCCTGAGAGGCTCTTGAAATGGACAATTTAAACTTAAATCCAGATTTAGAGGCAGGATCCATTTCTTGACAATGAAAAAGGGAAAAAAACCATCCCAAACTTTCTTGTCACTATCCAAGCAAATGTCCTATCTATCATAAGAATTGTGGTTCCTGGGTAACAGATTAGGCACATCAATAAAATACTGTAACCACAGTTTGAGACAAATGCCCTGATATGTATAAGGTCAGAGGTTGACCAAGGTCACATGGAATCCTAAGCATATTTATCACTGGCCGAGCTTCAAACCGAGTTTTAAATTTTGTCAGACATGAAAAATTGCTACCAGATGGTGTCAGGATAATTTTTCTCTGTGTTAAAGGCACACACTTAGGTATAGTCAATGGCAAAACTCAAGTAAGCAGTCCAAATACTACTACACGCCTGGCACCAACCTTACTACAAGTTAGGAGGTGAATTATTATGATTTCTGTGTCTCTGTAATTAAAACAGCCCACACAATTAATACATCATAGCCTACTAACACAATCAGCAAACGATTTTCTAGAGCTATGCATCATCCCAAGCCAATAAGAAGAGATGATGTTTTATTTCAAACTGTAATCCTGTTTCAACTGCAAGCAAGAATTAGAGGTGCCACCCTGCCACCCTCACCTCTACTTCCACTAAAAGAAAATTAGTTCACATTTTGGGACGTTTGGCCCCTGCTGTGTAAAAGCACCCCCCAAAATGATAAATTCCCATATCAGGTGGCTAAACTCCATTCTTCAAATAATCTATTTAGAAGCTCCTCAAATGTGAAAAACCATATGAAACTGGTTCACAAAGTGAAAAGTAGACAGTAGAAATAAACTAGAAAAAAATGTTATGGGTTAGAAAGCACAAGGAAGTATGTTATTACTAATTAATTTGCAATATATTTGCTTTAAAACAAGTTTTAGAAAATATATATTATTACGTTAAATGACACAAATATTTGTTTAGCTCTAGTCTGTGTGGCATTTCACTGAGTGGGAGATGGATCTATTATCACAACTCTTCTGGCTGTTCAGATGA